>JAJQKT010000042.1:1800000-1992500 GCA_030512225.1 Rauvolfia tetraphylla
TCAAAGGATTCGCCACAAGGATCATGTATGAGAAGAGGTGAGCGAAAACAAATAAAGTGCACTAGTCCCGAGGACAAGTTGAACAGGATCTTTAAACGTGTTAAGCTGATGCTCTCCTCTCCGAGAAGAAATGCTGTCACTCCGCCAAAAAACGACTTCCACCCCAGGTAGAGCTTCTGTACTTTTTCCCTTGGATGTGTATCACTGAACAATTGTTCACTTCCTCCCGAACATGAACAACCTGTAACAATTGTTCTGAAATATTTGCCCAACTCTTACTCCACCAGTTGGTGCGGAAGGACAATTATTTCCGACAAAGACTGTTAAATTGAGAAAGAACCCCAATTGATCGCGAAAACGACTGAAGAGCCTTATGGAATAGGTCAGACAACGAAAGAAGGCACAGTTGCGGAGGCAGTATGACGCCATGACCCTCAACAATTTGTCATACATGAACACTTCAGACTTGCGTCTAACATTGTGACGAACAATTATGCTGGGGCAGAATATAAGAATTTGATAGACAAGAATATTGTTATTTTTTGGAGAACACTTGTGCACGAACAATTGTTCTCGATGAACAATTGTGAAAGAACAATTGTTCACCCATATCCCTTTTGTTAGTTTATACTTGGTAAGTATTTTAAATGCAACCAGTAAGTAATTGTTGTCGGTGTATACTTGTGCACTGTGAAATTGTTAGTGTCTGATCGCTGGAAGATAAAATATTAGTTAACGGTGTCTGCCTAATAATTGTACAAACACTAAGAATCCAGTCATGAACAATTGTTCGAGGAAAATTTGTAAGAGACATAGCTTATCACTTTTTTCTGAATGAAGCATATGAATGTTTTATTGATCAGAAAATTTACAAGAGAAAATAAATGCTCTTTACAAGTAACAATTGTTCAGTACAATAATTGTTTAGGAAAAATAGAACAATTGTTCAAAATATAGAATTTACCATAACAATTAATGCCATCCAACCGAACAATTGTTCACACCAAACACATACTTGAGAAGTGAACTAAACTGACAACAGAACACGCGCTGCGCAGAACAATTGTTCAATACCAACACAACCTAGAAGAACAATTGTTCAGGAGCAACAGTTGTTACAACTCAAGCATTCAACTGAATGACTCCGAAGATGTAATAGCACAACTATTCACACTAAATTATAAAATTACTCACACTGAAGTATTGACTAGAACAATTGTTCACGAGAAATAAATATTTGACAAATGCACTAGCCTAACAACGAAACAATTGTTCGCGACCAACAGACAAAAATCAATTTAGCCTTTATTCTTCATATCCAACTGGACAATTGTTCAAGCTCAAAATAAGAAAAAAAAAACCAAACACTTGTTCAAACTCCAGAAAACAATTGTTCAAGCTATAGTAAAAGGTACATATTCTCCCTTCCAGTCATCTTCTAGTGTTCTTCTTGTCTTTTAGGTGAAATGCAGCAACCCCTTCAAGCAGGAATTCACAAACATGCCCCGCCCAGTTATAGATCGCGACAGTATCTATATCCTTCACATATTTACCATAATATGCTATGTTTATCTTTATTGAGTTCATCGGGACTAGTCCACTTTATTTGTTTTTGCTCGCCTCTTCTCATACATGATCCTTGTGGCGAATCCTTTGCGATAAGCATAGCTATTGTAGAATTCATGGGCGTCCTCCGAGGTTGTAAACTCCATCTTCTTCATTTCTTTCAAGTTTTCTGCACTATCATAAAAATCTTAAGCCACTGATCAGAAATATTTTGGTAGTTCACCACTATGTCACCAATCATTCTCCAGCGCACCTTTCTTTCTTCGGGGGGTCGTTCTCCTTACCTTTCTCCTCAGTATCGGTAGTTGTAGTATCAACGCAACTATCTGTTGCTTGCATGCTTTCCGCATCGTCATCTTCGCGTACGGCTTTCAATGCAACACGGGATCATTAGTTACAGTTGCGCCAAGTATTTTTTTTAAAAAAACTCACTTCATTTTGCCTCAGGCCTGCAACAGAGGAGGAACGCAGGCCTGTAACGAAGGAGGCAGTGCAAAAAAAAAAAGGAAAAAAATAGAGGAGAAACACATGCAGTGTAAAAAAAACTAAAAAATATTATAGCAACATTACCTCAACCGTAGGTGTTTCTGTACTGGCCATTGTAAAAGCTTGTCGCGAGAAGCACGGAGGAGAAGAAGAAGACAGAAAAGAGAACAAAAAGAAGAAAGAGAAAGTGAAGCTAAAGCTAAGAACACTCTTTTTCTGAGTTTGATAGCTGGCGTTTTATAGTTTTACTGTTTGACAAGATAGATCTACGCGGGCATTTTGAATTTTGTCAATTTTTCACCTACTTTTCTATCCAATTAGTTTCCTTCTTTGCCCTGGTCTTCCGTGACCATTGGATCAGCTGCAGTGAGATCCAACGGCCAAGGACCAGTCCTGCACGTGCTGCAAAAAGCAAGTGCAGGACCGAAACCAAATGCGATTGGAAGGGCATACTAATTTTGAAAATTAAAAAAGATTCTTTAGTTATTTATAAAATAAGGTATGAGTTTAAAATTGAAATTTTATTTTAAATTTTAGATATAGATACTATTGAATTACCATTTAATTTTATTAAAAAATTAACAAATTTAGTCCATAAACTATTGTGTTTCTATTATTGTCTTTAATATTTAACTTTATTTATTTTAGTCATGAAACTAAAATAGTTTTAACTAACTAATATATGGTGAAATTTAACCACTCATTTCACATATATTGCATTTGTAGCAATTTACAAGAGCAATTAGGTCACTATAAATAATTTTTAGTCTAACTGATAGTATGATATTTTGGTGTACATCAAAATTGAAATTATTAAAAAGTTATTTTCTTTGTCTATAAACTCAAAAATAATATGATCAGTTTTGATGTATGTGAGAATAGCATGAAGCGGCTTATTTTCTATTATTAACTAGTACCTATGTAGCGCACAAAAAGAGTAGCTAGATTTTGTCGTAGATTAGGTCATTGAACAATCATATTTGAAAGAAAATAAATTCCATACTAAAAAAAGATAAAACTCTTTAAATATAATCATTAGATATGTAAAACAATTCAAAAACTAAAAAGATAAAATTAAATATTAACGATAATTATAAAGGAAATAAAATAGTTTGTAAACTAAATTTGTTAATTTCTTTTCATACAAAATATACATGTTGCGAGTCTCATCCTTACAAATGGGAAAAATAATAAGTGTTAAATGCATTTTTCACCCCCTTGAACTTTACTGTATTAATACATTACCCACTCAATCATTTAATTGCTTTAAAAGCCCCCTCAAACTTTCAAATTTGTCTCAATTAAGTGTGATTCATTTTTATCCGTTAGTGAAAAGGAAAATTTGCACATTCAAGAAGTCTTACAAGTCTTTCATATCCCCAAAAACTTCCTCTTCTGTTGAATATTTGTTGTTGTCAACTGAAGTTGATGCCCAGATGTCTTCCTCCTCTCTCCCTGGTTCAACATTATTTTTTCCACGATCACCTACTGAAGACTTAAACCTCATGGATTTGGGTAAAGATATTTTCCTAATTCGCTTTCAAAAACAAGAAAATTACAACAAGGCTTTGAATGAAGGACCATTGTTTGTTGGCCAACAATTTTTGGCAGTACATAAATGGGAATCCAAATTCCATGGCTGTTCTACAACTTTCACCTCCATTGCAACTTGGAAAAGACTTTTGGAGCTTTCAACTGAATTCCATGACAAAAAGATCCTCAAGAAAGTTGGCAATTTGCACTCTGCACGCCATGAGAGATCAATACGCTAGGTTTTGTATACAAGTTCCCTTAGACCAGTCGTTAATTAACTCGATCGCTGTAGAAACCATGTTCAATTCATAGATAAAGGAACTAGTTTGATTGCTCGTACGATGCCCGGGTAATTTTGATTGGTGAACTTTTTGTGAAAAATTGTCTTTAACTTTGATGTGTGGTGTATTTTGAATAGTAAAATTTACTATAAAAAAATACGGGTAAGTAGAAGATGTATGCATGAAATATATAGATACTATAAAGTAGGTAGCACAATCAAATAATGTTTAACAAGTACAGAAAGTAAAGAATAGAAATAGAGGATAAAACAAGTACATAGAGTGGTTCATAGCATAGTAAAATAAAGTTCAAGAAGTTTAGCTACAATCTGGTTGTTAATGGTAGTTTTGTGGATTGCCAGTTGATTCTCCTATTTCCTGTTGCTGTGGCTCTATTGCAGTTGGTTTTCTTCCCATGGAAATTTGTCCAAATATTTGTACATTTAATGTTTGCTGATCTTTATAGTCGAAGAAGAGATGATCTTCTTTGAGAATTCCATTTTATGTCATGAATATTTGTAGGCCCTTTTGAATGTAATACTTGTTGTCTCTTTTTTTTGACGTGAACAATCCAACTTTGTCGATTTTCATTTTTTTAGTTGGATGATATTTGACATGTTGCCTCCTCTACATTGAACATGTAGGTCTGGGATTTCTATTTATTTAGTTATGATAAATTATATAGGATTGTGTACTATAATTATGTGGATGTAGAGTGTGTAAAAAAAAAATTGTTTTCTTACCAATGCTGTGAATTTGTGATCATGGTGGATGGGTCTAATAAAGCCACGTGCGTTATCCATGTTCTATCTGTAATTTTTTGCCAGTGTGTGACAATATCAGTATTAAGGCAATAACAATTATCATATTTGTGGAATGAGGGGAAAAATAGTATATCATGCGGTGATAGTACTTGCAAGATATAAATAATTTAAATTTGACACTAAATTAATCAAATAAAAAGAGGCAGAAACGTATTACTGGTTTTCTTTTTTTGTTTTCTACTCTTTTTTCTGTGATCAGGAATATAGGCAGAGGTAAATTTCAAAAGAAGCATGTTGATCAAGAGAAGTATAATGCATGCAAAATTAGCATTACATAACGGATTTTTAGAAAATCCGTTACAGCTATAAAAAATAGTTAATTGCTGCAATATGAGATATTACACAGAGAATATGTGTAAATTCACATTGAACAGAAATTAAGAACTATTGTAAAGATTTAATGTTGAACAATTTTAGGGTTTTGAACTTACCTTGGTGGAGGGAGGCAAGATTAGTTGGTCAGTTTCTGCTGCAGGAAAGGGAGTAGAAATTGGTTTTGGAAGTTATTATGAAAGGAAAGAAGCAGTCGTGGTATTCTTTGTATGCTGGAATTGCAAATTATAAAAATGAAAATATTGTATTACCTTGTACTTTTGTGTAGAGCTTGTCGAGATTGTTGATCTATACTGTTATGTTGTTCTTCTTTCGATTGAAGGTTGGCAAGATAAAGATGAGCATTGCGGCAGATTTTTTTCTGAGGAAGCGATGGAGGTTGGTAGTGATCTCTCAGTTTAGGATCATAAATTGACTATTGTAGGCGGGTTTATTAGTTGGGCTTTGATTAATGGATAAATGTTATGGATATGAGTAAGTATTATGGGCTTTCTGTTAAGGTTTTCAAGTGTTGTGTTTGGGTTTTTCTATTTTTTTTGGGTTTTGATGTTGCTTTTAAAATTCTGAGAAAAAATTTATTATTGTAGTAAGTTTAAAGAGAGTGAAAATTTTAGTTTTAATGCTTTTTTGTTTAACTTAATATTTTTCATTAAGTTTAAAGTTAAGAATATAAGTGATTAAGTTTTTGTAATTTTTATTTCTCAGAAAACAATGAGCAATGTAAATTTGTGTCGAGGTTTGTAAATCTATTGTAGAAACTGAAGCTGCATTATATTAACTAAGACTTTATAAATAAAATTTGCTGATATAAAAAAGGCTTTATTTAGATGTAATTGTATGTTTTGTCAAGTATGCCTAGGGAGCAAAGTAATTATATTCCAACATTAATCAACCAGAGTATTTTTTCAAAGGATGTTGTAGCATGCCTAAAGAGTTGGTGAGATTTTTCAGTTGTATTTAGATATTTGAATTAATGCTGAAATATAATTGTTTGTTGTAAGTAAGAGTTTGTATGTCTATAGGTTGACTGACGTTAGAGCTGGTTATTGTGGTGGATAAAGAATCATGGCTTTGGTACAAGAAATCAGAACCAAAAGAATTTAAAGATGCATATGATTCAAAGGGAAACTGTTTTGATGTGATCAGTGTTAAGGATTGTTATGAATTTCCTTCAAGAGAGGATACAACATCAGTATTTACAACAATACTGTGTCAACTATTTACATACAAAAAAGGGGTTGATTTGTTCTGCACTTGATATTTCTACTCCAATTCCAGTTTCTTCGTTGGACTGATATAGTTTGATGTTGTTTCACATTCCATGTCTTGATGCTCTAGATTGTGCAGACTTTGTGTAAGAGATTTGATAACTGATTTGCAAGTGTTGAAACCTTAATTGAAGGTGTAATTTTATTTTATTGTAATGTAGTTTTTTGAATATATGTAGCAGTTAAAATGTAGAATTTTATGATGTTGAAACTTTTTTACCTTCACTTGAGTACTTTCTTGAGCGTCAACATTGTCTATCATCATTTGTCTAGGACTGATTGTTGTATCTTTCTCTTCATTAAGGGATTAAACATGATACCTCATTTGTGATGTTGAAGTATTTGATTTGGCTGCTTTGATTTGTATTATGAATACTTTGTTTCTGATTCGTGCCAAAATTTTTTGTATTGGGAACTCAAGATTCTATAAAAAGTAGCAATTACATGTGGAGAGATTTGCATTGCCTATGTTGCATCAATGAGAAGCAGCTTTTGTATTATAGCTCCATAAGCTATTGCATTTAAGCAACTAGAGTTTTCTTCTAGTTGTATTTCAACAGCAAGTCTGAAATTTAATCAAAAGTTAAGGTTGTTTACTGTGAATTGTTTAGAAGATTGTCTTGGTAAGGTTAAAATTGTTACCTTGGTTTAGCCATTGAGGTTTGTTTGCAGGTGATACAACGGAAGTTATGTCTAATGTTTGTTGATGTAGTTGAAAGGCAGTTTTTGCATACCATGTACTAGAATTTTTGTTGTAGATTTGTTATGGAAATTTGTGCTTGCAGCCATGTAGTCTGCAAAAAAAGTTTTCATTGGTTAAATAATTTGTTGTGATTATTTTCGGTAATTGAAATGAAACTGTATTTTTTGTTTACCTTTTCATTTCTATGAATTTCAATAATGAGGATTGTTGGTTGTTGATTTTGAAGCACATGACCTGGGTTGAATTATGTGAATGACTGATCTGCAACAGTTGCAAGAAACTTTTGTTCATTATTTGTAGCCTTGTAAGTATTTGCTATTGTCAAAAAGTTAGCAAATATATTTTTATCATATGTAAGTGTTTTCTAGTACTAAAGTTGTGATTGTATACCAGTGCTTGAGTTGCCAAGCTTGAGAAATAGGAGGATTGATATTGATGCTTGTGTTTGAGTGACTATTGAGCACAAGTCTTATACAGATTTTATTTGCATTTATCAGATAGAATTTTTTATGGTGAGTAGAAGATACACAATATTAGTGTAGTATTTTGTTTAAAAGAAAAGTACCATTGAAAGTTAGTACTGCAACTCTTCTGCAGCTAACAACTGGGAGTGTTTTTCTACTTTCATACAAAATTGACCTTTCTTCTTCTACAAGTTTTGCCCACAAAGTGAGTTTGATTGGGGAGAGTCTGAAAAATTAAACGTGTTGCAGTAGGGAATCTGTATTTGTTTGCAAATTTAAGTACTATGAAAAGTATATAGTTACTCTTCATTGATCAACACTATATCTCTTCGAACTTTTATTGATGTTGTTGAATGTTTGAGCCGAGAAACATTACAGACAACAACAAGGATATCTGTTAAACAGAAATATTGTTTAGAATATTTTGTCAATTATGAAACATAGACAGGTTTTTTTTTCGACTTTACCTATTAGATTTGGTTTATCAGCAAAATTGGAAGCTTTGTGAATGTAGTGCATTTAAAATTCTCTTTAAATATCTATAATATATTTCTCCTGCCTCTTCAACAATTGACCTTCTCGAAATTATCCATTGCGATTTGATATTTTCTACCATGTACTGCTATGGTACTTCCTGAACAATGACATTGGATATGTAATAGGTATTGAAAGGCACAAACATATCATGAAAAAGTTGAATTTCATTGTCAAACAATGTTGCAATCACTCAACTGCCCTACAAAAAAAGGTAAATAATGTTAATGTTTTTCATGGGCTATGAGTGTTTGATATAAGGAAAAATTTTGAACTTACTTCATCATCAACTAATTTCATTTTTGGGTATGTTTTGCCAGGATTGTTGAGAGAATCTTGCACTTGCATTTTTTCTTGTATTCTAACCTTTGATGTCCATGATTTCATATTAGGCTTAATGTACTAAATTGGAGTATCCGTCATCATTATCTGCAAAAAGAAAATTTTGTATCAAAATGTTTCATGATGTATTATCAAATAGTATGCTTGAAATATAGAATGAATAATGTTAAGTAATATTGAAACGCAAGTGTGAACATCATTGAAGTTAAGGAAGCAGAAAGAACAAATTTGATAGTGATATAGGAATATATATGAAAGACCTAAGAGGGGGAGGGGAATCAGGTCTTTGGATAATTTTTGAAAACTTTATCCTATTTGACAAAATCAATTTGGAGAATGATTGGAATCAAATTACTTCACAAAGTAAGCAAGTAAACATAATAAGATTCAAATTTAAAGAAAGTAGAAAGCAAGAGACAACACAAGTGATTTATAGTGGTTTGATCACACAAGATCTACTTCCACTACCTTGAGTATTCACTCAAGGATTTCAACCAATCTCAACTATAATCACAAGTTAATCAATTTCTACAATAGAGGCTCATCCTTCAAGAGTTTTACACCACAAACTCTTCTCAAATACAAATAATCAAGGTTCACCAAAACACAAGAGTTTTATATCAACAAGATAACCCTGGAAACAACAATAAGATGAAGTTTGAGATAAAAATGTTACCAAGAACTTGGTAGATGATGAAAAATTAGCACACTTTCAGCTTTTTATCTATAGAATCTTGACTTTGAACTTTTTAGCACAAGACAAAAGATAACTTTTTGATAGATATCAATTGGGAATTAAGGAATCTTTAAAACTCAAGAAATACTAAAAAATTTGAAGTTTATGTCTTTTATAAGGCTTGAAATCGATTGCCACGTTCAAATAATAGCTAGTAACAGTAAAATTCAGACGACAGAATTTGGACATCTGTGTTTGAACATTCGTCAAAATTTTTCTATATTGAGGCTGTCAGGGTAAATTCAGTCGATCAAATTTGGATACAAGTGTACAAACGGTCGTCCAATTTTCTTTGAAAATTCAGCAGCCATGAGTTCAAATTCGGACGTCCGAATTGATCAAACTTGGTCAAAATGATTAGAAATCAAGCACAACAAGCTTGAAATCATCTTGGACTATGAGATAGATCATTTAAAAAGATTTTAGTCCAAAAGCCGTTATTGAGAAGTTGGTAAAACATTTTGTAAGATTGATCATTTGTGATTTAAAACCAATTTTGAAGTTCTCTTGAAAAAACTTTTAGATTCCAAAGACAAAAGAGTTTAAGGTTTATAAAGATATACCTATAATGTATAGTAAACCTACACTAAGGTCTTCAAAGCCTTCAACAATCTTGAATCAACTTTAACCACTTTGATAAACTTGAGTTGTTCATGGACTTTTGGCTTCAAGGCAATGAGACTTGCTTTCTTCTTAATCCAAAAATCCTATCACACAACATATAAGCATATTAGTGATTTTCATGGACATTGCACTTATCAATGTTTGTCACTAATCAAAACAACATGATTTGCCCTTAGTGCTTACAATATATAGTAGAAAGTATGAGTGTAACTATTTCTAAGGTTGATATGTAGTATTGTAGATGATTGTATTACTTTAAGAACTGCTTTTGCATAGCTAGAAAACTTCATTGTAAAGAACATTTTTATCTGATTTGTGTAAGATATTTCATCAAGTGTTGGTACTATTAAGACTTTGATGTTTGATGAGTGCTATGCTCTTGAGAGTCAGAGAAAATAGGGGCTATTAGGTATATACCAACACAATCTAGTGTTTGACCTTGTGATTTGTTTTTTATCATTGAAGAGCATAATTTGATGGGAAACTGTATTCTCTTGAATGGAATTCCATGTTTGTCATCATCCTTTGATTGCAGTGGTATTCTATGTAAAATTACTGGTTTACCAAAGTGCTCACCCACACCTATTTTAACATAGATTACATGCTTCTTCAAGTGCTTGCAGATTAATCTTGTTCCATTACATAGCCCTTGTGAAGGGTCAAGATTTCATAAGAGCATAATTGGGTAATTTTTTTTGAGATGCAACTATTGTGGAGGTAAACCATTTCGTTGAAGAGTGTGGAGAAAGTCTTTATAGTTTGCTTGATGAGTAGGATCACTGTTTTTTATATGTTTTGCTTTCTGCTGGGAAGCTTTTTATGATAAGATCATTTATATCATCAACATAATTATTCTTTGTTGTAAGCAATGCCCTTCTCATGACAGCTTGAACATCAAATTCAATATCCGTCATATCTGGAAAAATAAAGTTGATTAATGCAGCAAATGAAGCTTCTCTATCAGTGAAAGGAATAATCATTTGTAAAGGCAATTGATTATTATCGTTAGTGTCCACTGGCTGCATTTCTTCTCTGATCTTTAAAAGGAAATCTATAAAATGAGGGTCTTCAATTGCACCCATGTTTACTGTCACTTTGATCTTCTTCAAGTACGACCATACCTAAGCGCATAGCAAACTGTTTTCTATTATGGTTTGCTTTCCTGCATTGAAAATAATTGACAAGATTTTGCGAAATTCGCTTCCAAAGACTACAGGTTTACCACCAAATATTGAATCATTGTTCACAATATCTCGAAGTAATTTGTCAAAACTTTCAACTGCTTCTTTTTTGGCCATTGGAGCTTCATTCCAAATGATTAGTTTCGCTTGCTTGATGATAATGTAATGATACTTTGGTTACTTAAATTACAGCCAATTCCATTTGTAGCATCTAATGGAATCTTGAAGCGTGAATGAGTTGTGCAGCCTCTAGGCAATAAAGAAACTGTAACTCCAGACGTGGTCGTAGCAATTGCAATGAAACCATGAGATCATTTTGTATAGAAATTCTTTTTTTGTACCTCCTAGACAGTCAATGAAGAAGCTTTCAGATTTCTGACTAATTGCTACTGAAAATATTTCATCAAAAGTAGTTCTTTGCCTTGAATTTAGCTTAGTCTTGTTCAACAAATCTTCTTCAGGAATAGCTATCTTTGTTTCTGCAATTATCTCCTTTGTTAGCTTCTCTTGGAGTGGTGTTTTGACAATGTATGAAACCAGACCATACTTATTAACTGACTTTCCCATAGACTGAAATGTATTGTCGAGTAGAACAAGTACTTTAGTACTCACTTCCTCATTTGTGAAAGCAGCATCTCTAAATAGAGTGTGAGCTTGATTATTTACAGTCAATAAGTATTGAAAACTTATCAATGCATGAATAGCATGAATATGTGATAACAATAGTCTCAGTTAGTACCTTTCTCCTTCAATTGGTTGTACTGTGACAAGTCATGCAATAACTTGATGCATTTTACGCTCACTCTATATCTTGTTAGATTCATACCATACGAAATGATGTGGAAAATCTTTCTAGAAATATTTCAAATTTTGAGCTTTCTTATTCGTTGCATTCATGTGAAAAAATTCTGTCAGCATAGTGCATGAAACAACTGGATTCTTTAATACATTTCTGATGTCAGCTGGGGAATCAAAATTAACTACATGATGATTAGGTAGATGCAATTGCAAGGTCATCACTAATGGAGTCATTTCATTTATGATGAATGCATAAATTCTCCATGTTGCTTGTGCAGAGATCCATCGAGCATTTTGAAACTACTTGATTTCATCATAGCTATCATCATTTACAATCTGTAACCAACTTTGTCTAAACCCTTGTACACATACTTGTATAAATACTTGTCAGGTTTATTGTTGAGCAAATCTCAAGATTCATGTGACAATGAAATAAAAAGAGTGAATATGGATTATATGGCACTACCCAACAGTTGTCAAGAATTTGTCCTCTGACTTTAACTTGTGATTCATCATTTCTTCTATGATACTGAAGATATCCATCTTCTATTTGGACAGTGTAATTGGTGTACTATTTTGGGTATTTGTATTTGCATTTACCAAATTTTATGCAAGGATTCTCGAGATTTAACTTTTCACATAGACCACGCATCATATGTTTCACAACAAGAGAATAAAGGTAAGGATATTGTTATTGATTGGGAATTTTTGCTTTGATGTATCTATCATATTCATCAAAATTCAGTGGCTTTGAACCTTGTTAGATGATCAACAGAAAATGAGCATGTGGAAGTCCTCTTTTATGAAATTCTATGACATGAACACACAACTACTTGACCAAGCACGTGTTTTTTCATCAACTCAATTTTTAGCAATTATAATTTGGCTTTGAAAACACAACAAATTAGATCTGATCTATTTTGAACCAGCTCATTTGGTAGTAAAATTT
Organism: Rauvolfia tetraphylla; assembly: GCA_030512225.1. Lineage (NCBI taxonomy): Eukaryota > Viridiplantae > Streptophyta > Magnoliopsida > Gentianales > Apocynaceae > Rauvolfia > Rauvolfia tetraphylla. The sequence continues at coordinate 1,812,623 of JAJQKT010000042.1, forward strand.
TTTGAATCTCAGGCCACATAAGATTGCAAGTAATAGTGAGGAAGAAGTCACGTTTACCAAATCGTTGAACTAATGCTATTGCATCAATATATCTCTTACGCATATCTCTTGGACCTCCTACAAATGATGTAGGAAGAATTACTTTTTCCCAACATTTGATCATTTTGTTTCACCTCTACCAACAGAATCAATTAGTCTATGAAGCAACTCTCTTATGATTTCTTCTTATTTCTTTCGATGGAAATCCAATCTTTCAATTTCAATCTTGATGTACATTTCAACTGTGTATTGTTCAAAAAGTTTTCCAGTATGAAACAACATTAATGTATCATTTGGCCTTATCTGCATTTTGAAGCAGTAGTCTTCACGGCAAGCAATTCTGTTTCTCCTTTTTTTGCCTTGTTCAAAAGTTGTGAAAGTACAAGCAAGAGAACACCAAAAACATATTGCATAGCAAAAGATTGCACGAGTCTATAGTTAATGTAGATTACTGACCTTTCCGTTCATGTTGTAATATGTCTTGTGCTGTTGAAGTATTTAAGAAACCAAAATTGTCATAACAATTAGGAACTTGTTGTTGTCTTCCTTTTTGCGATGGTAGCCTTTCAATGTTATAATAATGCCAACCACTTTGACCAAATGAAAACATTAATGGATACTGAAGAGTATCATAGCACCCATAAGCATGATGAATTTGATGAACTAAGTTGCATCTGTATCTACTTGAATGTGACAACTTGTATCTACTTTTTCATTTTCTGATTGCATTTTATATTTGCTACTTGAGATGTGTATGGCATATTGTACACACGCTGATCAAGAGATGGAGTTTCATTGAGTACAATAGCACAATATTCAAAACTTGGCAACTCTTTCAAATTTTTAAAATAATTTATGTATGGATTTCTGTTTAAAACATTCATCAAAAGTTTTGTGATCTCGTCAATCAATTGTGGAGTAATCTTGTGTCTCTTATCAGCTTCAATTTTAGTATCATATAAGTATAGCTAAATTCCACGTAGTTGTTGATTGTTTGCAGTCAATGATTGCAGAAAGTGATATACTTGTCCTTGAATCTTGAACGTGTAAACTGCCTTGATGTTTTGAGTCATTTGACTGTCATATCTTGCACCAAATGTTGTACATGCAAAGTTGTTGTTGTATGTACATACATGTTTTCTAAATTCTTTAGCTTCTTTATTGCTGCTCAGAAAGAGATTTGAAAGACCTAAGATGAGGGGTGAATTAGGTCTTTAGCTAATTTTCGAAAACTATTTCCTTTTTATGTACTGAGTTTGGACATATTATATTCACTTGTTTCAATGAGAAAATAACGAATTCAATGACAAAGCAATAAGCAATTTAATAGCAATGAAAACAAGCAATTTACAGTGGCTTCAAGATCTACATCCACTACCCTGAGTCTACACTCAAGGATTTCAACCAATCTACTATATGTTCAAATTCAATCAATTACACAAGAGGCTCACCACAAACGATTTTACACCAACAACCTCTTTTGCAATTCTACAAACAAAGTTCACCCTACCAAAGGATTTTTTATCTACAAGCAACCTTAAATCAATATCTCAAGGATCACCCTTACCTAAGGGATTTTATGTTACAAGATAACCTTGTATTGAGCAAGTAGAAAACAAGATTAAATAGAGAATGGATGAGATATTACCACTGCTTGGTAGATGATTATACAATTTAGTACCACTTCACTTTGTTGTCTTTGGAATCTTGAATAATCACATGAAAGAACAAGACAAAAGAGAGCTTTGATGTTTTCAAATGATTTTGGAACGTTAGGATTTCTCAGGTGTTCAAAAATTAAAAAAATCTGAAGTTTATGGCTTTTATAGATTTTGAAAATCGATTTTAACAGTCATAAAACGGCTAGTAACGGCTAATTTTTGAGGAGTTCAAACGACTGAACTTGATGCTCTGCGTCCGAACCGTCGTTCGAACATTACTGTGACATACTGTCTGGGAAAGTTCAGATGCCTGAACTTTGCCCCTTGCATCCGAACTTGCGTCTGAATTTCTCTGGAAAAACACTAGTCATATCACAGTTTGGATGTCCGAACTTTGCATCTGAACTATTCAAACTTTGTCAAAACATTTGAAAATCATCGTCAATAAGTTTGAAATCATTTTGTAGTAAAAGATAAGTCATTTAAAATCTTTTGAACTCAAAGACCGTTGCCAAAGCACTTGATCAATCAAAGTTTACTCAAAACCATTTTAAGATTTAAAAACAATATTTGGTAATCAAGAATTTATTCAAAGCCATTTAAGATTCAAAAACAAGTTTTGTGCTCTCTTATGCATTCAATAGATTCCAAGACAAACAAGTGAGGGTTTACAAGAGTATACCTATTAAGCAAATGTAAACCTATGCTTGAGTCTTCAAAGCCTTCAATTCATAGGACACTTGAGTTGTCCTTAGCACATTTAGCTCCAAGGCAATAAGAACTCTTAGCTTCTCAATCAAAAAATCCTATCACACAAATAGCATAAGAATTAGTCCTCATCAATGTTTGTCATTAATCAAAACTAATAAAAAAACTAAATGATTTGCCCTTAGGGCTAACAATCTCCCCCTATTTGATGATGACAGACTTTGATACAAAATGTGATAGATTTAAACAGTGTAGTACAGAGAAGTATTGATGTCAATGATAGATTATAATCAATTTAGCATATTGACATTCAAATGGCTCAATATGAGCCTATGGCCCAACCAACCTCCATTTACCTCCTTCTTTCCAAAAACTAGGATAGGATATATAGCATTTAAGCATTAAGAAAAGATTTTAAGAGAGGTTTTAGAGGTTATAAAAGTTTAACAATGCTCCCCCTTAGATTGTGCTCATTTTCAAGAAATTTAAATTTTAGACTATGAGTCCAAACTGTAATAAATCCCACATAATGAATGTTTAAAGTGAAATAAAGCCTTCCTAAGGTTGTTCAAGCGTAACAGAGGCGATTAAAATAGATTTGAATCACTTTAAACTACAAAAGAGCACTTTTTGGCAACACAATTTCTGAACATGCATCCTAATTTCAAGATTTCAAGTTCGAACTGTAAAATATGTGAGATGAAAGCTGTAATTTTTGAAAATAAGCTTTTCTAAGATTGTTCAAATATGATAGGAAAGATTAAGATAGTTTTCAAACAATTTGAATAACAGAAAAATATTTTTGGCAAGAAGGTTTGGATGCGTCCAAACTTTTGGTCTGCATCCGAACTTCAAGTCTGAATTTTTTGTAATAAGTTTGAAAAGGTAATTTTGCATTTTTGAGTGAACTATAGAAGTACTCAAATATGTATAGCCATAATGACACTCAGTTTAGCTTTGCAAACCACCAAACTCATGCATTCAATTGTTTTCATGAAATGATCCAAAATTATAGGTGAAGTTAAGAACCAAGATCAAGATATCAACCTCAACTTAACCATATTTCAAACTCTCAGAAAACAATCAAAATATCACATATTATAACACATTCAATTTAAATTCCAAATGTACTGCAGCCAAACACACTCATTCACACTCATTTTACAGTACATAACACATTTTTATAGCACATAGTACATTTTTTCATCATTCTTTCTCCCTCTTTTGTCATCACTCAAAGACGGTGTTAATGAAAATGAGACAACATTATCACATTCAACTAAGGCCAACAACAATAATAACTAACAATTTAGCACATTTTTGTAAGTCAAGTTCTTCTCCTTTTTTTTTTGGCAGCAATTAAGCTTAGGGTGATTAAAGTATCATTAACAAAAGAAGCTCTCAACACTAATGTTTCATCATTGATCCTCATAAGCCAAGCTATTACAGAAATTACAGAAATTAAGGAAAAGCATAGAGATTTCATAAGCCAAGCTAGAAATAAAACATATAAGTTATACTAAGCACAATTAAGTAATTAAAACAGTAAAAAGATAGGTTTGAAGAGATGCTCAGTCTTGTGATGTTGATAGAGAGGCCTTGCTGAATCCCTTCTTGATTGCCACATGTTTGACCCTTCCTTGGATGAAAGAGATAGTCGATGGTGAGGTGATTTCTGCTCTCTCTATTTGGCTTCCTCCTTCTTGTGACTCCTCTTGTATATCTTCATTTCTTTCTTCTTCTTTCCTTTGATAATTATCCTCATTATCATCTTTATGATCACTATCATCATCTTCATCCTATTTCTTTTCCTTGCCTTTCTCATCTCCTTTATCATCATTGTCATCCTTAGCTTGAAGCCTAGAGAGTCCTTCACCACTTTGTGCATTTCTCATTAAAATCTCCTCTATGTGCTTCACTCTATTCTCCAATCCATCTAATTTTCCAAGAACCATTGGAGCAAAAGATTCAAAGAATTTGAACATTTTCTCCATTTCCTTGATGTGGTTATTCAAGGCTTCTTGGAATGCCTTAGCAACGATGGTGTCACCTATAGTAATCCCTTCATCACTGGGAGCTTCTTCAAAATTTGGTTGTGATTGAGGAGTTGGAACTTCTTCAAAGAGTCTTTTTTTTTGAGGGAGGTTGCTCCCCCCCACTTGATGTGTCATGTCTTCTCTTTGTCTTCATTTCTCTAGCTAATGTTTCTTCTTCATTCTCTTCTTCCTCAACCTCCTCACTTTCTTCAACCTCTTCTCTTTTTGAAGGAGTTTCTCTTTTTGTTCTCCATATACCATCTTCATCAAGAACTAATTGCATCCTTCTAAGAGAGTCATTAGTATAAATTTCTCCACTCTTGAATGCTTGTCCTCTTACGGGAAGTTTGACTTGAAAGTGTTTGAAAATCCTTGTTAATAACCTCCCATAAGGTAAAGCTTTGTTGGCTATTTTTATTGCACTTATCATGTGCTTTGATGCCATAAATCCAAAATTTAATCTTCTATGCTCATGCAAGGCCAACATAACTACCATATGCATATTTCCAACAGATGATTTATGTCCAAAATTAGGGATAATCATGGTGGTAATCATGTGATGCATAACTCTTCCTCTAGCATCAAAGGCTTTCATTTCCCTTTACCTAATGGACCTAAATTCTCTACCATTTGTGAAAGCCTCTTCAAATCTTTTATTTGTGAAAAGTTCATGAATATAATAATGCTGTCCCAGTGAGTAATACCTTGTCCCATTATCATCTACTTCACAAATTCTGTTAGCTAATGCATCATTGAACTCAGAATCCACTTGGGATAGTCTAGATGAATACCATTGCACTATATTTTCCCTCACATGTTCAATTCTTTCTTCTATGAGGTTTGCATAAAACTCATATAAGTGCAGGATAAAATTCTTCATTAACTACTAGTAAACTACTCCATCCAATATCACCAAAAAGAGATAAAACGTTACCCATATTGGAGAGTATTTGCAAGTTTACCTTGTATCCAGGAATAATTTTTCTATTTTTCTTGCTCCATTCTTCAAACTCAGAGGCAACCTTGATGGAGATGAATCTGTCCACTCCAGATGATGTTTGAGGAACTCTGATTCTTCTTGGTTCATTTATGATCAATCCACCATCTCCTTCCTTTGCCTTCCCCTTTCCCTTTTCAACATTTGCTCTCTTAGTTCTCACCATGATGTTTTTGTTTGCAAGAGAAGGATTTGTAGGATGTGTTTAGGGCTTAGAACTCAAAAATTCAAGCAATCGATGTGAAGGTGGTGAAATTTCAGAGAGATTTGTGTTTGGACGTAAGAGGGTGATATGGGTTTTGAGAGAGGAGAGAGTTTGGAAGTTAAAAAGTATGAGAAATAACCGTTCGGATTCATTTAAAATTGTTGCAACCACTCAGTTCGGATGATCGAATGTTTAGGTCTGTATCCGAACTTGCGTCCGAGCTTCTCTGTTTCTTCAGTTTCAGAAAATTTGGACGACCGAATTTTCTATCATGCGTCTGAATCTTTTTGTCTAGAATTTTCTGGAGAAAGTTTGGACGTTCGAATTTCTCTCAATATATCCAAATTATGCATCCGAATATTTCCTATTTCTACCATACTTCAACACACGCATTAGTAATTGAATTTTGAGATACCCAAGAGCCTTCTTAGGTAACTAAACCATTCCTCAGCCAAAGGCTTGGAAAATATATCAGCAATTTGATAATTTGTGTTCACATAGTCCAAGCATATATCACCTTTAGCTACATGATCATGAATAAAATGATGTTTAATCTCTATATGCTTAGTCCTAGAATGTTGAATGGGATTTATGCTTAAATTGATAGCACTAGTATTATCACATAGTATAGGCACACAATTGAATTCTAGACCATAATCAAGTAGAGTGTGCTTCATTCATAGCACTTGAGTACAACAACTACTGGCGACGATATATTCAGCCTCAGTGGTAGATAAGGATACACATGCTTGTTTTTTACTGTACCAAGATATAAGACAACTACTAAGAAATTGACAATGATCACTAGTGCTTTTACGCTCAACTTTACATCCGGCATAATCAGCATCCAAATATCCAACAAAGTCAAAAGATGAAGATTTTGAAAACCAAAGGCCATAGTCATGTGTATCAATCAAATAACGAAAGATTCATTTAACATAAATTAAGTGAGACTCTTTAGGACAAGATTGAAATCTAGCACATAAGCACACAGAAAACATAATATTTGGTCTACTTGCGGTGAGATAAAGTAAACTCCCAATCGTACCTCTATATACCTTTTCATCAACATTTTTACTTTTCTCATCTTTATCAAGTTTAGTTGATGAGCTCATTGGAGTGCTTATCCCTTTTGCTTGATCCATTCCAAATCTTTTCAATAGCTCTTTGGTGTACTTTGCTTGATTTATGAAGACGCCATCCTTAGTTTGCTTAATTTGCAGGCCAAGAAAGAAATTGAGTTCTCCCATCATGCTCATTTCAAATTCATTTTGTATTAATTTGGCAAACTCATCACAAAAAGATGTATTAGTAGCACCAAATATGATATCATCTACATAAACTTGCACAAGTAAGATATCATTATTGCTAGAGGTTTTTATAAACAATATTGTGTCAACTTTTCCTTTTGAAAGAAGAAATCCACTTAGTCTTTCATACCAAGCTCTAGGAGCTTGTTTCAATCCATATAAAGCCTTAGTTAGCTTGAAAACATGATTAGGAAACTTTTCATGAATAAAACCGGGTGGTTGTTCCACATAAACCTCTTTCTCAATAAAATCATTTAGAATACACTTTTGACATCTATTTGAAATAGTTTAAAATATTTAAAACAGGTAAAAGCTAAAAGTATTCTTGTGGATTCAAGTCTAGCTACCTGAGTAAAAGTTTCATCATAATCAATGCCTTCTTCTTGATTGAATCCTTGAGCAACAAGTCTAACCTTATTTCTAACAACTTCTCCTAGTTCATTTAATTTATTTCTAAAAACCCATTTTGTACCAATAACGGAACGGTCATGAGGTCTTGGGACAAGAGTCCAAACTTTATTTCTTTCAAATTGATTTAGCTCCTCTTGTATAGCAATAATCCAAAACTCATCACCAAGGTATCATCAATATTTTTAGGCTCAATATAAGATAAAAGAGCAAAGTTGTCAAGGAAGTACCGCCTTGTTTTAACTCATTGGGAGACATCACCAATGATTTGCTCCTTAGGGTGGCCTCTTGCATATCTTAGATCTTTTGGAAGCTCTTGGTCATTACTAGGTTGGCCATCTTGTTCTTGCTCTATTATTTCTTCTTCTTTGGCATGTTCTTCCAAAGTTGGTGCTTGATGATGAGTTTGATTATCAATCATTGAGATACCTACATCATCTTCATTTCTTCTTTCAAGATAAATGTTAGATTCATCAAAGGTCACATGAATGGTTTCCTCAACACATAATGTTCTTTTGTTAATAGGCATTTTTATTTGATGAATAACCAAGAAATATGCATTCATCTGATTTTCTATCAAATTTTCCCAAGTTCTCATGAGTATTTAAGATAAAGCACTTACAACCAAATACCTTAAAATAAACTATTGAAGGAGTTTTATCAAATAGAAGTTCAAAAGGTGTTTTTCATAGAAAAAGTCTTAAAAGAACTCTATTCATTACATAGCAAGTAGTATTTACAGCTTTAGTCCAAAAATATTTTGGCAAAGAGTTTTCACAAAGCATTGATCTAGCCATCTCTTGTAAAGTTCTATTTTTTATTTCAACAATACCATTTTGTTGGGGGTGCTTTGGCAATTGAAAAATTATGAGTGATACCATATTTATCACAAAATTTTGTAAAGTCTTGATTACAAAATTCTCTTCCATTATCACTTCTAATGGAAATCAATTTGCACTCAAGGGAGATTTGGACCTTTTGAAAAGTTTTACAAATTCATGAAAAACTTCATCCTTTTGAGCTAGAAAGATCACCCATGTAAATCTTGAAAAATCATCAATAATCACATATGCATACCTCTTACCACCAAGACTAGTAGTCCTCATTGGTCCAAACAAGTCCATATGAACAAGTTCAAGAGGTTTTGATGTAGAAACCATTTTCTTTGGTTTAAAAGATGTTTTTGATTTTTTTCCATATTGATATGCATCACGAAGGCGAATTTTATCAAAATGCATTTTAGGTAGTCCTCTAACCAATTCTTGTGTGGAAAGTTTGTTCAACAAGTCCATGCTCACATGACCTAATCTCCTATGCCATAGATATCCATTATTATCATGAATGGCAAGACATTTAATATCATTTGCAACAGGTTCATCAAGATATAGTACATATACATTCCCAACTCTATTTGCAACAAAAATAGTTTTGCTACTTACACTATCAAGGATAGTACAAGTGTCACATTTAAATTCAACTTTACAACCATTATCACATAATTGGCTAATACTAAGTAGATTATACTTCAAACCATCAATGAGTAATACTTGCTTAATGAGAGGGAAAGAACCTTTATCAATATTACCTATTCCAAGTATTCTTCCCTTCTTCTTATCACCAAATGCGACAAAACCTTCACTTGTTGCTTGAAGTTCACCAACAAGTGAGGCATTTCCTGTCATGTGTCTTGAGCAACCATTGTCAAGAAACCACTTACTGGTGCTTGATCTTGGAGCAAAGCAAACCTACACCAAATTTGAGAAAGTGACTTTTGGTACCCATATTTTCTTGGGTCCAAGGGGGTTAGTGATGATTCCTTTAACTCTCCAAATAGTTTTAATACTATTTTCTATTTTTCTCTTCACATAATATTTTGAAACTTTGTGTCCATGTTTACCACAATACGTGCAACATATATGGGGCATTGAAGTAGAAATGGCTTTAGCTAAGAAAGTTTTATATTTTGGAACATTGTTTTCATGAATGTAGCCAAGACCATTTTTCATACTAGAATGTCTTTGAGATCGAAGTAGTTTGTTTCGATATTCTTTTCCATTTTAAAATTTTTCAATGCATAATGTAAGGTCATCAACTTTCTTTCTCAATATTTCATGATCACTAAGCATTGTTTCTAGAGAAATGATTTTTGTGCAAAGATCTTTATTTTCAAGAGATATGTTTTTTAAAGCTACATTTACAATTTCTTTTTCAATGTTTAAACAATTAATAGATTCAAGAAGTTTTCCATTTTCAAAACATAACTTTTGAATTCTCATTCAATAACTCATTAATTTTGGTTTTCATTTCCTTATTCCTTTTTGAGGCCTTTTTCAATTCTTCATACATCTCAACAAGTAAATCACTAGGATCAATATCATCATCACAGTTATTTGAAATTGAAGGAGTAGACTGTACCTCATCATCTATTGCCATGAAGCATATGTTGGCTTTCCCTTCACTATCATCTTCACTTTCTTGTTGGTCCCAAGTGCCAGCAAGTCCCCTTCCCTTCTTGATAGATTTATTTTTGAGTTTGTTGTCTCTTTCATTTTCCAAAACTTTAGGACAATTGGCAACAAGATGTTTGGTGATTTTGCATTCAAAGCATTAGGGTGTGAATGATGATGACTATCCACTTTTCTTGAGTGGCCTTTTTCCTTTCTTGAGAAATTCCTTTTTATAGAATCTCTTGAATTTTCTTACTGCCATAGCCATCTCCTCATCTGCACTATTTCCATCTTCTTCACTTGATGATTTCTCTTGTTCACTAAGATGGTTGGAGGTTTTAAGTACAACTCATTTTCTTCCCTTCTCTTCATCTTCAACATCATTGAATCTTTTGACCTTCATCTCATGTGTAAGCAGTGATCCAATGAGCTCTTCAAGTGGAAGAGTTTTCAAGTCTTTAGATTCCTCAATAGCAAGAACCTTCAGTTGCCAAGATTTTGGTAGAGCATCCAATATCTTTCTATTTTGTTCTCCAATTGTGTAATTCTTCCCATATGCTTTTAGACCATTGGAGATGTTAGTGAATCTTGTGAACATATCACTAATATTCTCACCTTGCTTCATGGTGAATAGCTCATAATCTCTTACTAGCATTACAAGCTTTGACTTCTTTACTTGGTTAGTTCCTTCATGTGTTGCTTGAAGTAGTCTCTACATATCATGAGCGGTGTCGCATCCACTAACTCGATTGTATTCATTTACATCTAGTGCACAGCTCAAAATGTTCATGGCTTGGTAATTCAATGTCATTTTCTTCGAATTACTCCATCAAATTCGTTTATAGGTTTTGGCTCTATAGTATCTTCATCACTTTCATTTTCATTAGTGTGCAAGGACCTTTCTCAATTGGATGAAGGCATCTTTCTTGGTTATTCTTCTAACAAGAAGGCTTATAGAGTTTTACAATAAAAGAACTTTATATGTAGAGGAAACCATTCATTTGAGTTTTGATGAGTCTAACATTTTCTTGGAAAGAAGAGATGATGATGATGTAGGTACTTCCATGAATGAAAATCAAACTCATCTTCAAGCTCCAACTTTGGAGGATCATACCAATGAAGAAGAGATGATTGAACAAGAACAAGATAACCAACCCAGTGGTGACCAAGAGCTACCAAAGGATCTAAGATATGCAAGAAGCCACCCTAAGGAGCAACTCATTGGTGATGTCTCTCAAGGTGTTTAGAACAGGATGATACTTTATTGACAACTTTACACTTTTATCTCACATTGAGCCTAAAAACATTCATGATGCCTTGTGTGATGATTTTTGGATTGTTGCAATGCAAGAGGAATTAAATCAATTTGAGAGAAAACTAAGTTTGGATTCTTATCCCAAGACCCCTTGATCACCCCATTATTGGTACAAAATAGGTCTTTAGAAATAAACTAAATGAGTCCGGAGAAGTTGTTAGAAACAGGGCTAGACTTGTTGCCCAAGGATTCAATCAAGAAGAGGGCATTGACTATGATGAAACTTTTGCTCTGGTAGCTAGACTTGAATCTATAAGAATGCTTTTGGCATTTGCTTGCTTTAAAGGTTTTAAGTTGTTTGAAATGGATGCCAAAAGTGCTTTCCTAAATGGTTTTATTGATGAAGAAGTTTATGTGGAACAACCCTCAGTTTTGCTCATGAAAAATTTCCTAACCATGTTTCAAACTATTCAAAGCTTTATATTGTCTAAAACAAGCTCTTAGAGCTTGGTCTGAAAGATCGAGTGGTTTTCTTCTTTCAAAAGGATTTTCAAGAGGAAAGGTTGACACAACACTTTTCATAGAAATCTCTTGCAACAATGATCTTTTACTTGTTCAATTATACGTAGATGATATCATATTTGGTGCTACTAATGTTTCTCTTTGTGAGGAGTTTGCCAAATTAATGCAAAGTGAGTTTGAAATGAGCATGATGGGAGAACTCAACTTCCTTCTTAGGCTACAAATCAAGCAAACCAAGGATGGCACTTTCATAAATCAATCCAAGTATACCAAGGAGCTCTTGAAGAGATTTGGAATGGACCCAGCAAAAGATGTTACCATTCCTATAAGTTCATCAACCAAACTTGGCAAAGATGAGAAAGTTAAAAATGTTGATGAGAATGTATATAGAAGTATGATTGATAATTCGCTTTATCTTGCCGCAAGTAGACCGGACATTATGTTTGTCATATGCTTATGTGCTATATTTCAATCTTGTCCAAAAGAGTCTCATTTAATTGCCGTCAAACGTATTCTTCATTATTTAATTGATACACGCAATAATAGTCTTTGGTTTACAAAATTATCTTTTCTTAACCTCATTGCTGATTCGGATGCCGACTATGCCGGATGCAAAGTCGGGCGTAAGAGTACTAGTGGTCATTATCAATTTCTTGGTAGTTGTCTTGTATTTTGGTATAGCAAGAAACAATCTTGTGTGTCATTGTCTACCGTCAAGGCAAAATGTATCGCCACAGGTAGTTGTTGTGCTCAAGTCCTACGGATGAAGCACGCTCTACTTGATTATGGTTTATATTTCAAAAGTGTGCCCAATTTATGTGACAATACTAGTGTCATTAATTTGAGAATAAATCCTATTCAATACTCTAGGACTAAGCATATGGAGATTAAACATCATTTTATTTATGATCATGTAGCTAAAGGTAATATATGATTGGATTATGTGTGTACACATGAACAAATTACTGACATTTTTACTAAACCTTTGGCCGAGGAAAGGTTTTGTTATCTTTGAAAAAGCTTAGGAATTTCAAAATTCAATTACTAATTAGTGTATTGAAGTGTGGTAAAAATAGAAAAAATTCGAACGCATGGTGTGAAATTCAAACGTCCAAACTCACCTCAGAAAATTTCAGACAGAAAGATTTGGATGCTAGTTCGGACGCATATGCTTATGTGTTATATTTCAATCTTGTCCAAAAGAGTCTCATTTAATTACCGTCAAACATATTCTTCATTATTTAATTGATACACGCAATAATAGTCTTTGGTTTACAAAATTATCTTTTTTTAACCTCATTGCTGATTTGGATGCCGACTATGCCGGATGCAAAGTCGAGCGTAAGAGTACTTGTGGTTATTATCAATTTCTTGGTAGTTGTCTTATATTTTGGTATAGCAAGAAACAATCTTGTGTGTCATTGTCTACCATCAAGGCCAAATGTATCGCCACAGGTAGTTGTTGTGCTCAAGTCCTACGGATGAAGCACACTCTACTTGATTATGGTTTATATTTCAAATATGTGCCCAATTTATGTGACAATACTAGTGTCATTAATTTGAGAATAAATCCTATTCAATACTCTAGGACTAAGCATATAGAGATTAAACATCATTTTATTTATGATCATGTAGCTAAAGGTAATATATGATTGGATTATGTGTGTACAAATTGTTAGCCCTAAGGGCAAATCATGTAGTTTTGATTAATGACAAATATTGATGAGGACTAATATGCTTATATGTTGTGTGATAGGTTTTGTGGATTAAGAAGTTTGAAGTCTCATTGCCTTGAAGCTAAAATGCAAGAACAAATCCAATATGTCAAAGTGATTGAAGATTGAAGAGTTTGTTCAAGATGATTGAAGGCTTTGAAGACATGAAGTGTAGGTTGCATGTGCTTAATAGGTAAACTTTGTAAACCCTACACTCTTAAGCCTTGGAATCTATGAGTTGCAATTGAGAGCACAAAACTTGATTTAAATGGTTTTAATAGTTTTGAACTTATCTAAATTATCAAGTTTTCATACATGATTTTTGCACTTAAAAGGTCTTTAATGACTTATCTTTTAGGCTAGAAGGTTTTCCAACTTGTTAGAATTGATTTGAACATATTTTGACAAAGTTTGAAAAATTCGGATGCAAGATTCGGACGCAGGATGAAAAATTCGGTCGTCCGAATTTGCTTGCGCAATGAACAGTATCCACCATTCATGTGAACAGTAATACTATTCATGTGAACAGTCCGACTATTTTTCCAGAGAAATTCGGACGCAAATTCGGACGAAGCTGTCCGAATTTTTCTCCGCATTGTGAACAGTGACGCTATTCATGTGAACAGTACTGTGCGATGAACAGTGACACTATTTTTCCAGAGAAATTCGGAAGAAGATTCGGACGCAGCTGGGAAAATTCGGTCGTCCGAATTTTCCCCCGCATAGTGAACAGTGCGTCCGAAAATTTTCGACCAAAAATTCGGTCGACCGAATTTTCTGAAACTAGCCGTTAGTAGCCGTTTTAACTGATTTTCAAATTCTATAAAGGCTAGAAACTCTAGATTTTTTAAAGAACTTTTGCACAAAAGAAATCCTTGAAGCTCTAACTTGTTTTACATCAAAATTATATCAAAAGCTCTCAAATTGCCTTGTGCTCAAAGATTGAAAATCAAGATTCCAAAGGCAAGAAGTGAAGTGGTGCTAGCAATTGTATTCATCCACCAAGAAGTGTTGGTAACATTCAAATTCTCTCTTTACATTTTTGTTGTGATTGATACAAGGTTGTCAAGAGACTTAAAACCCTTGTGGAGGGTGAGCCATAGACTACATTAATCAAGGTTGTTGTGTAAAACCCATTTGTGAGGGTGAGCCTTGGATTAGATTGGTCTAGGTTGTCTAGTGACATAAAACTCTTAGTGATAAGAGTGAACCTTGTTTATTATATTGAAAAGAGGTTGTTGTGGTAAAACCCATTGAAGGGTGAGCCTCTTGTGTAATTGCTTGGATTGAGCATATAGTGAATTAGTTAAAATCCTTGGGTGTGGACTCAAGGTAGTGGATGTAGATCTTGGAGAGATCGAACCACTATAAATTGCTTGTGCTCTTTGTTCTTCATTGTGAATTGCTTTGTTATTAAGTTCATTACATTCTCATTGAATCAATTGAATATAATATTTCCAAACCAAGTTCATAAAAGGAAAAGATTTTCGATAATTAGCCAAAGACCTAATTCACCCCCCCTCTTAGGTCTTTCAATTGGTATCAGAGCAAGGTCTTCTTTTTAAGGTCTAACAACCTAGAAGTAAAGATTATATGGCTAGTTTATCAAATTTGCCTTATGTGGAAGGTTCCTCTACAAATAGACCTCCTTTGTTTGATGGTTCTAATTATACATTTTGGAAATCTAGAATTAGAATTTTTATTTGTTCTATTAATTTTGATTTGTGGAGTATCATTGAGAAAGGTCCCTATGTGCCTATGAGAATGAAAGTCGATGGAGTTACAAGGGAACCAAAGCCCATGGAGGAGTATGATGAGAGCGATTCAAGGAAGATAACTTTAAACTACCAAGCAATGAACATCTTGAGTTGTGCATTGGACGTGAATGAATACCATCGAGTGAGTGAATGCGAGTCCGCTCACAATATGTGGAGACTTCTTCAAATAACACATGAGGAAAGAGCCAATGTGTGCTTTATGGCAATAAATGATGAGGTACAATCCACTTCTTCTACTTCTACTTGTTGTGATGATGATAGTGATGATCTTAGTGAATTATATGTTGAAATGTATGAAGAATTAAAAAAGGCTTCAAAAAGAAATAAGGAAATGAAATTCAAAATTAATGAGTTATTGAATGAAAATTCAAAATTATATTGTGAAAACAAAAGACTTCTTGAATCTATTGATTGTTTGAATATTGAAAAAGAAGTTTTAAATGTCTCTTTGCAAAACATGTCCCTTGAAAATAAGATTCTTTGTGAAAAGATTTTGTCTCTTGAAAGAATGCTTATTGACCATGAGACTTTGAAAAAGAAGGTTAATGACCTTACATCATGTATAGAAAAATTTACAAAAGGAAGGGACAATCTTGTTAAAATTCTTGGAGCTCAAAGATCTCCTCTTATCAAAAATGGTCTTGGTTACAATTATGTAAACAATGTGCCTAAATATAACAAATTCTTTGTTAAAGCTACTTCTACTTCCATGCATCATACTTGTTGTACTTATTGTGGAAAACATGGACATAAAGTCACCAAATGTTATGTTAAAAGAAAAGTAGAGAATGGTGTAAAATCCATTTGGGGAGTTAAGGGAACTATTACTAACCCCCACGGACCCAAGAAAGTATGGGTACCAAAGGATACTTCCTATCCTTTATTGCAGGTACACTTCAATTCAAACTCAAGCACCACTAAGAGGTATATTGATGATGTTGGCTTAAAGAATAATGGAAAAGACCTCATTTATAATCAAGGTCAAGGCAACCAAAGAAGGATTTGTTTTTGAGGCAAGAAGAAAGGAGGAATTCTTGGAGTAACCAATGTTGGTAAAGGTTCCTCTCTTCTTTTTAAATTAATGTTGCTTAGTGCTGATTTGAACTATAACTTGCTTAGCATTAGTCAATTATGTGACAATGATTGAAAAGTTGAATTTAAATGTAATACTTGCACTATACTTGATGGTGTCAATGGTAGAACTATTTTTGTTGCAAATTGTATTAGTAATGGTTATGTGACTTGCCTTGATGAACTTGTTGCTTATAAAGTTAGATGATTTTCCACTCATGATAATGACGTTTATTTACGGCATAATAAACTTGATCATGTTAGCATGGACTTGTTGAATATTGTTTTTACTTGTTAAAGGATTATCAAAAAATCGTTTTGAGAAAAATCATCCTTGTAATTCTTGTCAATATAAAAAAAAAAAAACAAACAAAAGAATCTTCCAAACCTAAGAAAATGACTTTCACTTCAAAACCTCTTAAAAATTGTTTATATGGATTGTTTGGACCAATGAGGATCACTAGTCTTGATGGTAAGAGGAATTCATATATGATTATTGATAATTTCTCTAGATTTATATGGGTGATCTTTCTAGATCAAAAGGATGAAGTTCTTTTCATGAATTTATAAGACTTTTCAAAAGGGTCCAAATCTCTCTTGAGTGCAAATTGATTTCTATTTGAAGTCACAATGGGAGAGAATTTTACAATCAAGATTTTACAAAACTTTGTGATGAGAATGGGATTACTCACAAACTTTTTGGCTGCCAAAACACCTCAACAAAATGGAGTTATTGAAAAGAAAATTTGTACCTTACAAGAAATGGTTAAGTCTATACTTGGAGAAAATTCTTTACCAAAACATTTTTGGGACAAAGCTGAAAACACTGCATTGTTATGTTTTTGAATAGAGTTCTTTTGAAGTCATTTTTTTTGAGAAAAATATCTTTTGAACTTCTATTTGATAGAATACTCTAAAATTTAAACATACATGAGAGGTTGTATCAAATATACATAAATATGCATAACAAAGTACTTTATATTGAATACTACTATTTAGTATTGCCTATTTCAAAATATTTGGTTGTAAGTGCCTTATATTGAATGTGTGATAACTTGAAAAATTTGATAGAAAATTGAATAACTGGATATTCCTTGGTTATTTCTATAACAACAAGGCTTATAGAGTTTATAAATAATAAAAAAAAAAAGGGAACCTTACATGATGAGAAAACTATTCATGTTAGTTTTGATGAATCTTACATTTACTTGGAAAGAAAAGATGAAGATGATGTAGGTACATCTATGAATTACTATCAAACCCATCTTCAAGCACCAACTTTGGAGGATCATACCAATGAGGAAGAAATGATTGAACAAAATCAAGATGACCAACCTAGTGGTGACCAAGAGCTCCCAAAGAACTTAAGATGTCTAAGAGGCCACCCTAAGGAGCAAATCATTGGTGATATCTCCCGAGGAGAATAAGGCGGTACTTTATCAATAACTTTATTCTTTTATTGCATATGAGCCTAAAAGTATTAATGATGTATTGTGTGATAATTTTTGGATTATTACTATGCAAGAGGAATTAAATCAATTTGAAAGATACAAAATTTAAAAATTCCTAAATCTCATGATCATTCCATTATTGGAACTAAATGGGTTTTAGAAATAAACTTATTGAATCCGGAGAAGTTATTAGAAATAAGGTTAAACTTGTTGCCCAAGGATTCAATCAAAAAGAGGGCATTGATTATAATGAGACTTTAGTTCCGGTTAGTAGATTTAAATCAATTAGAATGCTTTTGGCATTTGCATGCTTTAAAGGTTTCAAACTCTTTCAAATGAATGTCAAAAGTGCTTTTTTAAATGGTTCTATTGAGGAAAAAGTTTATGTGGAATAACCACCCGGTTTTGATCATGAAAAGTTTCCTAACCTTGTTTTCAAAATTATCCAAAGCTTTGTATGATTTAAAACAAGCTCCTAGAGCTTGGTATAAAAAAATTTGAGTGATTTTCTTCTTTCAAAAGGATTTTCAAGAGGAAAGGTTAACACTACTATTTTCATAAAAACCTCTTGTAAACAATGATCTATAAGTTGTCCAAATATATGATACAATTTTTGGTGTTTCTAATACTTCACTTTGTGATGTGTTTTCCAAGTTAATGAAAAGTAAATTTCAAATGAGCATGATAGGAAAACTCAATTTCTTTCTTGGCCCACAAATCAAGCAAACCAAGGATGGCACTTTCATGAATCAAGTTAAGGTATAAGCACTTCCATAAGTTTATCAACCATGCTTGACAAGAATAAAAAGGTTTCATAGGAGTAGTCAACTCACTTTGATAGCAAGTAGAGATAATATTATGTTTGTCATGTGCTTGTGTGCTAGATTTCATCTTGTCCTATTGAATCTCATTTGATTGCTGTTAAACACATTCTCTATTACCTTATTAATACTCTAAGTGATTATGGTCTATATTTCAAATGTGTGGCTATGTTATGTGATAACACTAATGCAATAGATTTGACCATCATACTATTCAACAAACTAGGACAAAGCATATAGAGATCAAACTTCATCTCATTAGATATAATTCTACTAAGGATAATACTTATTTAAAGCATGTTTGCATTCATGAACAAATGTATGATATCGTTACTAAGTCATTGGCCGAAGAAAGGTTTGACCAATCTTAGAAGAAGCTTAGGGATTTCAAAATTCAATAACTAATGAGTATATTCAAGTGTGTAGCTCCAGGTGAGGACAAAGAAGCCTAGCATGAGAAAAGGAAAGGGAAAAGCCAAAGATAGAGAAGGAGGACTAGTAATCAACGAACCAAGAAAGGTTTATGTTTCTCAAATCATGTCATGGCTGGATAGATTTGTCATAGTGGAGGCTGCTACTGAATTTGATGATTGGACAAAAAGGATCCATAAGACAAATCCAAGCCACAAGGTGGATGTCATCAAACTATCCGAAATGGGTAATATACTCTCATTTTTTAAATGATATGAGTTGGGCTAGTTTGCTTGTGTTTGATGAATGCTATTACCTTACTTAGTTTATGAAGTTTAAGCAAATATTAAGGAAGAAAGAGTTGAGCAAATTGGTAATAAATCTATTTAGTGGTATTCTTCAAGAATATCACAAGTTGATTTTTGATATTGACAATGCATTGCTCAATAGAATTCGTGATGTTGAGGATGTTGGGTTTAGGCATTATTATTCCTAGTGACATTGTTTTTTAAGTAAATTATACTCACATGAAAGGATTGAAAATGCCTGTACAAATGGTAGAAGCTCAAGACTATAAAGGAGAGAGAGATAAAAGCTTTTTGATGCTAGTAAAAGAATTTTTCATCACATGCTTACTACATTGATTATAGCATACTTTGGGCACAAATCTTTTATTGAAAATATGTATGGTGTAATTATGCTAGCCATGCATAAGAAAAGAAAAATGAATTTTGGATATATATTGCTAAAGAATATAATGGAACAAGAAGAACAAAAAAAATAATAATAATAATTATTATTCCTGGAAACAAAGTAAACTTGGATAAACTCTCCAATATTGGTAATGTTTTATCTCTATTTGATGATATTGATTGGAGCAATTTACTAGTAATTGATGAAGAATTTTATACTGCCATTATATATGATTTTCATGCAAATCTTAAAGAAAAGAGAATTGAACATGAGGGGGATAATGTAGTTCAATGGTATTCCTCTAGAGTATATCAAGTGGATTTTGAGTTCAATGATGCCTTAGTGAACATAATTTGTGGGGTAGATGATAATGAGGAGAGGTATTATTCATTGGGACAGCATTGCTTTATTAATGAATTGTTCACAAATGAAAGATTTGAAGAGGCTTTCACAAATGGTAGACAATTTAGGTCATTTAGGGAAAAGGAAATCAAAGCCTTTGATGCTAGAAGAAGGGTTATGCATCACATGATTACCACTATGCATATGGTGATTATAATTGCCTTGCATGAGCATAGAAGACTAAACGTTGGATTCATGGCATTGAAGCATATGATTAGTACAAGAAAACCAGCCAACAAAGCCTTATCGTGTGGGAGACTATCAACAAGAAAGTGAGGAGGTTGAGGAAGAAGGAAATGAAGAAGATGGACAAATTCTTCGAGTCCTTTGCTCTAATGCTTCTTGGCAAATTTGATGGTTTAGAAGCTAGACTCAAAATATGGAAGAAGACTTGAGAAAGATTTGTCAAGTGATTTTTGAATGGTGCTAGTTCCTGTAGAGCTAAAGAAAAAGATAAAGATGAAGGAAAAGACAGTGAAGCACTCCAATAAAAAGAAGAACATGAGAATGAAGAACAAAGAGGTAAAGCCCAAGAGAACAAGCAAGAAGAAGGAGGTGAAGGGAGTCAACAAATGAAGGACCCCATCATATAGAGATCAAGGGAAACATGGCCATCACAACGAACAAATTTGGAAGTGAAGACCATGAAGCGCATCCAAGACTAAGCCTTTCTATCCCTAAACTCTATTTTGTTGCCTATTTTAGTTTATGCCCTGATGCACATATTATGCTTTAACATTGAAATTTACTTGTGCCTTTCTAGTCATTATACTGTTTTGAAGCTCAATATATGAAATCTTTGTGATAAGAGCTTCTTTTGTTTCACTTTTGTTGTCCAAGTACTCTTACCCCACCTTTGATTGATGACAAAAGGGGGAGAAGAAATGTGATGACAAAATGTGTGAAAATATGAAATAGCAGTGGAATTCCTCATGCATGTTCTGAAAATCCATGCATATGTCAAGGGGGAGAAAGAATGAACACAAAATGTGCTATGTGCTTGTTATAATGTGAATCATGCTGCAATGTGTGCTAATGTGTGCTATGTATATGTTGATGTGCAATAGATAATGAGTAATGTGAAAATATTTGGCTGCATTTCTGCATTTGAAATTTAAATTGAACATGTGTGGTTTTGGTTATTTTCTGAGATTTTGGAATATGGTTAAGTTGAGATTGAAATCTTGAACTTGGTTCTTGACTTGACCTATGATTTTTAATTACTTCATGAAAACAACTGAATGCATGAATTTTGTGGTTTTACAAAGCTAAACTAAGTGCCTTTGTGGACATACATGTTTGAATACTTCAACATTTCATTTTAAAAGGCAAAATCACCTTTTCAAAATTGTTGCAAAAATTTGGACTCAAAATTCGGATGCAAGGTTCAAAAATTCGGATGCATGCATATTTGTTGCCAAAAAGTGCTTCTTTGTTGTTCAAATTGATTCAAATATGTTTTATTCTCTTCCATTATGTTTGAACAACCTTAGGAAAGATTTATTTCACATTAAACTTTCATTCTATTGAATTTATTGCAATTTGGACTTGGAATGTCAAAATTCGGATGCATGTGATTCAAAATTCGGACGCATGTGATTCAAAATTCGGATGCATGCTATAAAATTCGGATGCATCCATATTGTGTTGTCAAAATGTGCTCTTTTGTTGTTCAAATTGATTCAAATATTTTTTAATCTCTTCTAATATGTTTGAACAACCTTAGGAAAGCTTATTTACAAAATTTTCAGCTTTCATTTTACTTATTTTAAAGTTTGGATTTGATATGTCAAAATTCGGATGCATAGTATCTCTAAACAAAAATTGTTGACAAATGAGCACAATCTAAGGGGGAGCATTGTTAAACTTTTACAACCTTAAAACCTCTTTTAGAACTTTTTCTAAATGCTTAAATGCTATATCTTCTATCCTAATTGTTGGAAGGAAGGAGATAAATGGAGGTTGGTTGGGTCATAGGCTCATATTGAGCCTTTTGTATGTCAATATGCTAAATTGGTTGATTTCTATCATTGACATTAATACTTCTATGTACTACATTGTTTTAATCTATCACATTTTGCATCAAAGTTTGTCATCATCAAAAAGGGGGAGATTGTTAGCCCTAAGGGCAAATCATGTAGTTTTGATTAATGACAAATATTGATGAGGACTAATATGCTTATATGTTGTGTGATAGGTTTTGTGGATTAAGAAGTTTGAAGTCTCATTGCCTTGAAGCTAAAATGCAAGAACAAATCCAATATGTCAAAGTGATTGAAGATTGAAGAGTTTGTTCAAGATGATTGAAGGCTTTGAAGACATGAAGTGTAGGTTGCATGTGCTTAATAGGTAAACTTTGTAAACCCTACACTCTTAAGCCTTGGAATCTATGAGTTGCAATTGAGAGCACAAAACTTGATTTAAATGGTTTTAATGGTTTTGAACTTTTCTAAATTATCAAGTTTTCATACATGATTTTTGCACTTAAAAGGTCTTTAATGACTTATCTTTTAGGCTAGAAGGTTTTCCAACTTGTTAGAATTGATTTGAACATGTTTTGACAAAGTTTGAAAAATTCGGATGCAAGATTCGGACGCAGGATGAAAAATTCGGTCGTTCGAATTTGCTTGCGCAATGAACAGTATCCACCATTCATGTGAACAGTAATACTATTCATGTGAACAGTCCGACTATTTTTCTAGAGAAATTCGGACGCAAATTCGGACGAAGCTGTCCGAATTTTTCTCCGCATTGTGAACAGTGACGCTATTCATGTGAACAGTACTGTGCGATGAACAGTGACACTATTTTTCCAGAGAAATTCGGAAGAAGATTCGGACGCAGCTGGGAAAATTCGGTCGTCCGAATTTTCCCCCGCATAGTGAACAGTGCGTCCGAAAATTTTCGACCAAAAATTCGGTCGACCGAATTTTCTGAAACTAGCCGTTAGTAGCCGTTTTAACTGATTTTCAAATTCTATAAAGGCTAGAAACTCTAGATTTTTGAAAGAACTTTTGCACAAAAGAAATCCTTGAAGCTCTAACTTGTTTTACATCAAAATTATATCAAAAGCTCTCAAATTGCCTTGTGCTCAAAGATTGAAAATCAAGATTCCAAAGGCAAGAAGTGAAGTGGTGCTAGCAATTGTATTCATCCACCAAGAAGTGTTGGTAACATTCAAATTCTCTCTTTACATTTTTGTTGTGATTGATACAAGGTTGTCAAGAGACTTAAAACCCTTGTGGAGGGTGAGCCATAGACTACATTAATCAAG
The DNA here is from genome assembly GCA_030512225.1 of Rauvolfia tetraphylla. Lineage (NCBI taxonomy): Eukaryota > Viridiplantae > Streptophyta > Magnoliopsida > Gentianales > Apocynaceae > Rauvolfia > Rauvolfia tetraphylla. Next base: position 1,835,827 of record JAJQKT010000042.1, read on the forward strand.
GTTGTTGTGTAAAACCCATTTGTGAGGGTGAGCCTTGGATTAGATTGGTCTAGGTTGTCTAGTGACATAAAACTCTTAGTGATAAGAGTGAACCTTGTTTATTATATTGAAAAGAGGTTGTTGTGGTAAAACCCATTGAAGGGTGAGCCTCTTGTGTAATTGCTTGGATTGAGCATATAGTGAATTAGTTAAAATCCTTGGGTGTGGACTCAAGGTAGTGGATGTAGATCTTGGAAAGATCGAACCACTATAAATTGCTTGTGCTCTTTGTTCTTCATTGTGAATTGCTTTGTTATTAAGTTCATTACATTCTCATTGAATCAATTGAATATAATATTTCCAAACCAAGTTCATAAAAGGAAAAGATTTTCGATAATTAGCCAAAGACCTAATTCACCCCCCCTCTTAGGTCTTTCACAAATGAACAAATTACTGACATTTTTACTAAGCCTTTGTCCGAGGAAAGGTTTTGTTATCTTTGAAAAAGCTTAGGAATTTCAAAATTCAATTACTAATTAGTGTATTGAAGTGTGGTAAAAATAGAAAAAATTCGAACGCATGGTTCGGATGCATTGTGTGAAATTCAAAAGGCCAAACTCTCCTCAGAAAATTTCAGACAGAAAGATTCGGATGCTAGTTCGGACGCATGACAAACAATTTGATCATCCAAATTTGCTGAACTGAGGAAACAGAGAAATTTGGACACAAGTTTGAACGCAGACTAGAAAGTTCGATCGTCTGAACTTTACGATTACAGTGGTTTTAAAACCGCTTAACCAACTATTTGTCTCATTTAAACCCATTCAAATTCTCTCCTTTCTCAAACCCCACTCTATCCTCTCAAATCGAAGCTCAAATCTCTCACATATTTCACCATTTTTCCCTTGAAAATCGTTTGATTTTTGTGTTCTAAGGCCTCTATTATTCTTTAAATTCACTTTTCTTCAAAGAAAAGCACAATGGTGGCTAAAGGAAAGGGGAAAGCAAAGATGGGAGAAGAAGGACTAATCATCAACGAAACAAGGCAGGTTTGGATTCCTCAAACCACCCTTGGAGTGGATAGATTCATCTCAACAAGGGCAGCGGTAGATTTTGAAGAAAGGAGCAAAAGGAGTAGGAAAATCATACCAGGACATAGAGTTGATTTGGACAAGCTTCCCAGCATAGGTAATGTGCTATCAATCTTTGGTGAAATCGGCTAGGGTAGTTTGCTTGGTGTTAATGAAGATTATTTTCCTACCCTTGTATATGAATTCTATGCTAATCTTAAGGAGGAAAGGGTTGAGCATGTTGGGGATAGTATTCCTCTAGAGCATCTCAAGTTGATTTTGAGTTGAACGATGCACTAGTTAATAGAATTTGTGGTGTTCATGATGTTGGTGCAAGATATTATTCATTGGGGCAACATTGCTATATTCATGAGTTATTCACAAATGAATGGTTTGAAGAAGCCTTTACTAATGTTTGCAGATTAAGGTCCATTAGGGAAAGGAAAATCAAAGCTTTTGATGTTAGATGACGTTTGATGCATCATATAATTACAACTATGATCATTCCTAATTTTGGACATAAATCTTAGATTGAAAACATGCATGTGGTGATTATGCTTGCTTTGCATGAACATAGGAGATTAAATTTTGGGTACATGGCTTTGAAATATATGATTAGTGCAAGGAGAACGACTAACAAAGCTCTACTTTATGGAAGATTACTACTCATGATCTTCAAGCATTTTCATGTTCAATTCCTTAGAAGAGGAAATCTTATGAAGAGTAGAGAAATATACACTAATGAATCCCTCAAAAGGATGTAATTATCACTTGATGTAGATGGTGTGTGGAGGACAAAGAGAGAAACTCCTTAAAGGAGTGAAAGAATGGAGGCTAGTGGAGACGATGAAGAGGGGGAGGAGATTGAAGAAGAAGAGGGAGATGAAGAAGAGGCCTTAGCAAGGGAAAGGAATACAAAGAAGAGGCATGATGTATCAAGTGAGGGGGAGCAACTTCACACAAAAAGGAGATTGTTTGAGGAAGAGCCTATTCCCCAATCTCATCAAAATATTGGTGAAACGCCTAGTGAGGAAGGAGTTACTAGAGGAGACACTATAGTTGCCAAAGTGTTCCAAGAAGCCTTGAAAAACCATATAAAGGAGATGGAGAAAATGTATAAATTCTTTGAATCATTTTCTCCCATGGTTCTAAGTAAATTGGATGGCTTGGACACTAGAGTGAAGAACATTGAAGAATTGTCGATGAAGAATATCCAAAGTGGTGAAGGACTCTCTAAACCTCAAGTTAGGGATGAAAAGGATGATGGGGAGATGAGGAAGAAAAGAAAGAAAAAGAGGATCAGGATGATTGCAAAGATGATGGTGGTAACGATAATGATGATCATGGAGGCAGCTTTGAATTTGTGGCTAGAGAGAGTACGAAGAATGAAGAAAGAGTCAAACACTCACCTCAAAATGAAGGAGATCAAGAAGAGCCATGAAGGAGGTGAAATTTAAGAGGGAAGCTTGATAGAAAAGACCAAAATCACCTCACCATCCACCATGACATTTAGCCAAAGGAGAGTCAAGCATGTGGTCAAGAAAAAGGAAACAAGGAGATCCGCTCGGTTGGCTACAACCCCAAAGCTAAACTACACTGGCAAGGAGCAAGCAAGTGAAGGGTCACTACACATTGAGCTAAAAGGAGTTATGGCAATCACAACAAGCAAATATGGAGTGAAGACAATGAAGAGAATCCAAGACTAAGTACTCATTAACTCTATCCTATTTTACTTATGTATTTATTCTAGTTTATGTACTTTATAGCTTTTATATGACATGCTTAGTTCATGTATCTAGCATAGTCCATGTATTCTCATGCTTTATCTTTTCATGTGTCTTTCTAGTCTATGTGATCTTTTGAAGCTTAATGATGATATACTAGTATTGAGAGCTTATGTTTCTTTTGTTTTCATATTTGCTTCACTTTTATCACCCCACATTTGATTGATGGCAAAAAGGGGAGAAGAAAGTGTTGCATCCCCACATTTGATTGATGGCAAAAAGGGGAGAAGAAAGTGTTGCAAAATGTACCTTGATATAGCTAAACATTATGATGAATGAATGACATTGTGGTTTATTTTAGTTGAATCACTACGGTTGAATGACATTGTAGTTGAACCATTGATGTTTTGAGAACGATGGTCTTGAAGTGGTTTATATGCCTTGAGTTGATTTTGAGTCTCTATGATTGGTTGATCAAGACGATTATGTATGATTATTATAGTTGATCACCTTTCCTTGATGATTAAGTGATTGTTTTTAAGCACTTATGTTGCAAAATTTACCTTCGGACGCAGACCAAAAATTTAGTCTTCCAAACTTTGTCAAAAATGATTTTTAGCCAATTTTTGCTTAAAACGGTCTTGATCTTCCCTAAAATGTTTGAGCAACCTTGGAAAGTTTTATTCTTCTAAATCAAATCATTATTTTGAATATTTGTGCAATTTGGGCTTGATTTTTCTTTTCAAACTTGGATTTTCACACCTCAAGTCCAAAAAAAAAAAAAAAAAGACAAGCACAATTAAAGGTGGAGCCTTAAAAATTGATTCTAACCTCTAAAACCTCTCATAGAATGTTTTCTAAATGCTTTCATACTATATTTTCTATCTTGATGGAAGGAAGGGGGATTATAGAGGTTGGTTGGGCCGTAGGCTTATTCATGAGCCATGTTATGTCATTATTCCAAATTGTTCATTATTCATTTATGACATTAATGCTTCATTGAACTATATTGATTAAATCCATCACATTTTGCATCAAATTTTGTCATCATCAAAAATGGGGAGATTGAAATCCCTAAGGGTTGATTATGACAAAATTGATATGAGCTAACTTGAATATTTATTGTGTGATAGGATTATTGAATTGTGGAAGCTAAGAAGTCTCATTGCCTTGAAGATAAAATGCTAAGGAAAACTCAAATGTGCTCAAATATTTAAGTGTATAGAGCATGTCCTAAGAATTGAAGGCTTTCAAGACCTTAGTATAGGTTTACACTTGCTTAATAGGTATATCCTTGTAAACCCTCCACTTAATTATCTTTGGAATCTAAAGATTTTTCAAGAGAGCTCAAAACTTGATTTTCAATCTTAAAAAAAGATTTTCCTTTCAAATGTTTTACCAAGTTCTTGACAACAACTTTTGGATTAAAAGCTCTTAAAAAGATTTTTTTATAGTTCAAAATTATTTTAAACTTGTTGTGCTTGATTTCTAATCATTTGGACAAAGTTTGAATAGTTCATACTTCAATTCAGACATCATTCGGATGCTTGTATCCAAATTCAGTCGACCGAATTTGTCTTGGCAACCTAAAAATATAAAAATTTGGACAATCATTCAGACGCAGGAGTCCATGTTCGGTCGATAAATTTTACTATTACTAGCTGTTAGTAGTCGTTACTTGAACGTTGCAACTGATTTTTAAACCCTAGAAAAGACAAAAACTTCAGATTTTTGAGTAGTTCTTGAGCCTTTAAGAATCTTTACTCTTGCCAATCATTCTTTATCAAAACTCTCTCTTTTGTCTTATGCTAAAGATTTGAATTACAAGATTCCATAGACAAAAAAGTGAAGTGGTGCTAAATTTTTCATCATCTACCAAGTTGTTGGTAACATCCTTTTCTCTTTATCTGCTTGTTTTATTCAAGGTTATCTTAAGGATATACAACCCTTCTGAAAGGGTGAACCTTGATTGTTTTAAGTAAACAGAGATTGTGGAGTAAAACTCTTGTTAGGTGAGCCTCTCTTGTATCTTGTATAACTTTTGTTATAGTGGTGTTTGGTTAAAATTCTTGATTTAGGGCTTAAGGTAGTGGATGTAGATCTTGTGTGATCGAACTAGTATAAATTACTTGTGTAATCTTCTCTCCTCCCTCTTTTAATTTGAGAACTCATTGTGCTATCTTGTATATCTTATTGTGTATTTGATTTCAAAATTCTTACAAGCTATTTGCTCAAAAAAAAGTTTTTGAAAATTAGCCAAAGACCTAATTCACTCCCCCCCACCAGGTCTTTCAAATATCATTTTGAAAATGAATCTTGTATACCTCATTCTCTACATACTGTTCTTACTAAAGCAGCGGAACTCATACAATTTAATCCACCTAAGTTTTCTTCCAACATTAACACTACTTAATACATCAAATGGCACCCTGTTGTACCTACTCTCTAAAATTGAACACATACAGATCTTGCCAAAAAGTTTTATAGAATTTTGAGAACCTCTACTATTTAAAACTATTTTTAAGACCTCTACTAGGGATTTGATTTTAGGCTACTGTTTAAAGCTATCTTATACTAGAAATACATTGGCTGAATTGATGGCTTTACATCTTGGAATCAGACTCTCAAACCATTGTTAAGTCATAATTTGAAGAACAAAGATCTACATTATGATTCTATTATTTGTGATTCTAGTTCACTCCAACTTTAGGCATTGTTATTGGGAGGCAAATCGAGTGGATGATGGGCCAGTTAAAAATGTAGGGGGAAATGGTTATGCAAAAGGAATTATTTTTCACCCCTTCCCATGAATTGACTTTTTTGTATGAGGACTATGTACTCACATGCCCTTTATAAACCTCCTTGATGACAATAAAACTCTCTTTCCTTTTAAACCAAAAAAAAAAAAAAAAAAAAGTTTTTTTATATCCCTACTTAGTGCACAACCACTTTCATTTTTATTTTTCTTTTCTTAAAAGCTTTTTCTTTTCTCTTTCCTTTCTCCTCCTTGTCTTGTTTCCTTAGCTCCCGTAAAACCCTAGTCACCATCGTTGATGAAAATTACTAGCAAGCATAGTTGTTCGTGTTATCACTAGTGGCATCTACAGTTTAAAAATAGTTGGCTTTTTCTTTTTCTTTTTTTATAAAAATGTAATCAAACCTTAGTTTATCGTAAACACTAGGGTAAATCTTCAAGAAATAATCATAGTTGCCATAGATGTTCATAAAATTCTCTGAAATAGTACAACATTCTCTCTTAGTTTTCTACCATGTGGTCTATTGATCTTTGGTTTTAGAAGCTTTATCATATGGTAGGGAAAGGAGCCCCAAAACCTTTGACTAACTCAAGTAGAATTTGACGACTAAAAAGGAAGTATTTTACAGACAAGGGAAGAGATGAGAAAGATTCAAAGAATTAGAATATTGTGTCTAACAAGACGGCAAAAGTAGTGATTAAATAGGTTTATTGGAAATTGAAACTATGGCAGAAAATTACAAGAGTTTTCATGGTTGCAATGAGCAAGGCTTTGTGATTTTTTTAGGGGGCTTAGGATGGTAAAATTTATCTCTCTCCTTTCTAGCATGTCTAAGATTCAAATCTCATATACATGCTATTCTCACTGGCAGTTGACTACAACACGAAAGAACAAAGAAAAAAGGTAAAGAGATGGGGCGAAAAGAGAAACCCAGTCTCTTTTTTTGGTCTTCATTGGATAGGGTCTTGATTATCAAATTCCAGTCTGGTCTCCAAAAGCCACAAAACCCAAATTCAGAACTGTTTGCATGTCAGCTTCGCGATGTGACTGGTTGTTGTTTGGACTGTCAATCTGGGCAAGCCCGTTTGTTGTACCGGAGTTTGACTGACATTGGCACTGGGCGGAAGTGCACATGGGGCACGTTGTTCTACGCAAAAAAGTTTCATACAAATTTGAACCCATCTTTCTCACCGACTTTCGCTGTTCCTAAGCCATAAAGGTTTTTTGTCGAACAAAAAATGCCTGCATTGACCCAAGCCATCTCCACTAATTATGTCGCACAAATTTATACGTATGTGAGGCCAACAGATTGTATAGATCTACCAAAAAATTTTCATTAAAATGATATAATTAATTTAAAGCAATGAAGCATGGTATTTTTGTCAATGTTACACTTAAAAATTCCCTAGGCCTGACTGATTACGCTGTAATTTACGACGAAAGCACATTGACATGTACACTGAATGATAGCACCACTCTAGATTAGAGGAGACTTTTTGTCTATGGCTATCTGCCTTCACCCATTCGCCCTCAATGACTGTGTTGGTTTCATTGTCTTTTTCGGCAATGTTTCAAAAACTTTCTTTACAAGGCCCGGGTAGTATACCTCGTTCATGTCTAACATACACTGCCACCCCAACTGCTTAAAGGTTTGTTTAATATGGAAGGCCTGGTCTAGTGCAAGAGTAATAGACCGCTCTACAATCATGCTGGCGTGCAGCCTTTCATCAAGCCACTCTTTATTTTTCACCGAAGAGAATTGGCATCCCCTATCACCTGAGTTTTTTTTTGTCAACTACACCCTTCCCTTTTCCTCCATGTGACCTCTTTGACCCTCCCTTCATGTTCATGCTAATTGTGTACCTAGTCCAATCACAAAATACTATTAAAGACCTACAAAACCACCAGTGCGCGCAAGCCCCCTTCCACGTTCCCTGACAGGTCGATCCCTTGCTTGAACACCATTGTACACACAAATGTCACTGCCACAAGCCTAGGAGAAAGTCATCCTACTAATTCTCACAAGGCAACTAGCTGTAATGCACCATATCCCCATTAAAGCACATACAAAATTTCCTCCTACAATATCTCAAACTGGCTTGGATTATATTATATTAGACAAAGGAATGCAAAAAAACCACTAGGGATTAGCACCAGTATTAGACACAGTGTATAACTAGATAGTGGTGAGACAGGACTTCTCATTGTTTTTCCAAAATTTTTAGCATGAAATGTGCAACAGCATAGGGTCCAATAATGGGAGTGGTATCAAGCATGTTGAATGCTCAACATAATCACAAAACATTTCAACATCTTACAAGCACAAATTAGCCATTTCATTGAGGATTGCCATGCATCTCCTTTTCTAATTATTTGTTTAGCATAGGCTATAAGCAACATTTATAACATGGTACAACAACTAAATTAATTTCCTGAGATATTATAGACCAGTACCTTGTGCCTCAAGGGTTTTTTTAAAATCTATGTGGAAAAAGTTGACACCTTCTCAAGAACAACACTAATGATAACAATTTGTGCCACCACTACTCCCAAGTCGGACTTAAGAGTGAAGATTCGGGAAGTGATTTCAATTTTTCTCATGATGGTCGGACATTTTTGATCAAATTACTACCAGGCTATACTTTAGACAATCCTCTGGGTATCACACAAGAGACTAAAACCATAAAGGACTTTAAGGACCCCACCCCAAAAACAAAAAAAAAAGTTCAAATCAAATAAACAATAATTTCTTTGCTTTGGGGTCTCTAATGGATAACATCCTCCCCAAACAAATGTTCAAGAAATCATATTGGTAGATAATGTCAGAAACATATGAAATTCAAAAAATATGCAGCCTTTAATTCCAATCAGGATATGAAATAATTCTATTCTAAAGCACACGAGAGGTACAATTACAATTGCAAGGATCAAAAAACTAGTTTGCAATCATATTTATTAGTGTTTCTCAAAACAAGCATCTAGACATCATAGGTATTACAGAAGAACTTAAACTTTGTTACTATCTGCAATGAGGAGAAGGATAAGATATTAATACTATCAGATAGAGTCAAAGGGCATCACCTAAGAGATAACTTTATGAACACCAAAACAACACGACAACACAACTATCGTTAGTTTTTAAAAAGGATAAAACCTCCACGCTTCTTGCTAGAGGAAGAAAAGTGACTATAAAGTTACTATCAAAGACTAAACACGAAAAAATCACGGCAGTTGTTGATCTTGCCGTTTTCAGTCAATTTTGGTTTTAGTATCCCCTTATATATTTCATCACCTTGTTACCGTAGCCAACTGCTTTCATTGCTCTCAACTATGACCTTAAAGTGCCTCGGTTTGAGTTTCTACCAAATGCAAGAAGAAAACAATACAGAGTACCCCAAACCAACTACGATCCCCAACACTACCTTAGCTGTTAAACTTCCTACACTAGTTTTATCCACGTCAGCCAGAGCAAAATCCAGAGCCAATAAGAAACAGGTAGAACTAAAATGGACAAGCATAATCGCAGTAAGCATGCACTTCTTGACAATAATGAGAACAAAAATCACTTCAAATCTATAGGAAACAAAAAGAGGGATGCGCACTCTGAATCGAAGTTTAGAACTTCATTTTAAATTAGAAATATGAAGAAAAAATCAGGTGAATTACTAATTCACCTAGTATCGTTTAGTCATTTTTTCCATTTTCTACACATCATGAGCTATTTAAATATAGCCAAGAATACTCATCTTTTGACAACTATAAAAAAAAACTGACCACTTTCACCCAGACTAGTGAAAGAGAAGGGAAAAAAATTCTCAAAAGTTGTTGATTAGTTGTCCGAAAAATTAGCATTTGCAGAGAAAGCCTCCAAAATGTTACCTTCCCCAACCGCCAAACCAAAGTACTGAATGTTTATCGCATTATCTTATTTGATATTTTTATGTAGAGCTCCCCCAACTAAAAGAAAAGAATGATTCTTTGAATGAAACTGAAACACCTTCCCACCATATTAATTGGTTCAAAGAAACTTGCAGCAATACAGAGCAGTTGAAGTCGGGAGTCTAGAGTTCGAAACTAGATTCTCATCTAAATCTATCATACGAACCCACCAGCAATGTTCTAAATCTATCAAACATGTTTTAATCAATGACCTAGAAACATCATCAAGAACCCTCCTGCGCGGACCAAAAAACATACTCACAAAACAGTTACAACTGTCAAAATATTTTGCAGCAGACACCAAGGGAAAAAAAATTTTTTGACTCGGAAAAAGCAAAAATACCATCCAAGATCAAACATTTAATGTCCCATACACATTGCAGATGCAATTATGCATATATGAACCTAATGGTTGATATGGACAAATGTAAGTAAGAGAGAGAAGAGGAGATACTTCGGTAAATGCCACAGATGGAAGCTCCTGAACTGTTCTGAAATATTCACTGCAGTAGCAGAAGAACAAGAAGAAAATATCGGTCAAATATAGAGGGGTGACCAGCGATGAGTTGCAAAGTTGCTTGTCCCCAAATATGGTCCAGCTGTGTGCAAGTTAGAGTTAGAATGAAGTCAGGGGTCGGGTTTTTGATTTTTTATTATAGGTTAGTGTGGAGCCCGACAGATGTTGGCAGGGGGTGCCTGTATACAACTAATTCCTTTGAATGCTGGGCATCAGGGCTTCACTGCTCAGTAAGGCCGTCTCAACAATTCCTTCTGAGCAGTGAAAGTCAGGCACCCTAAATGTACCGGTGCTTGACTAATACCTCCGGCAGTGAATGGTGGGTCCCCACTGTTATGTGTATCTAGGGACATGAGATTCACTGCTCATGAACATTCTTCTTGAGCAGTGAATCTCGGGCACCCGGAATATAGTGATGCCTAACCAAAGAACAGTAGCAATGAATGGCTGAAGCTTACTTTGCTGAGTATATGGGTACTCCTGCTCAAGAAGGCTGTCCACACTTGACAATTCACTGCACAAGTGCCTGATTCAACCCCGCTAGCAGCATAGTTTTCCCATAGGATTCAACAATCGAATCTGTGAAGTCTGATCACATCCAGAGCTGCGCCGGCATACAACCTTGGATTACTCCCATAGTGTAGGGGAAACGCTGTGACCTTCTTGGTTGCATATATTTTTAGCTTCATTCTGAATCTCAGAAAAAAAGGGGTCATTTATGTCATGCATACGAATGAAGTTATGAACCACACAATAAGCGACGATAATTGCTTTCTGTCTTGCCATGCTATAAGGCAGCATTCTTTTTAGTAAACAAAATCATATCTACAGAATCCAAAAAGAATGCTCTTTTCACAATGTACACCATTTTACCCAAAGTCGAGCCATAAAGGTTTCAAATAACCTGCGATGCTTCAGCAACATATGTACATTTCCTTGGAGATTTCCACAACCAACAATGACAATGTTGACTTTTGTGTGTGTGTTTTCCTTATCTCCTTGTTGAGTCTACACGGCAAGAATACAGGTTAGGTTCAAATACTTCCCAACTGCATGGCAAAACCGGGGCCGCTAGGTGAATACATGACCTCTTAACACCTAGACTAACTGTTCGTTCATTTGCCGCCAATTATCAACCTTCGACATTCTTTACCATTTCTTTTCCTTCGAAGAAATACTGGGTCAATGTCAAGACCAAGCAAGCATGACACCAAATAAGAAAAGATCACTACAATGACTTCTACACCATAGTCCGCGTAAAATCTGGCATTTTTTCTTTTGATTAAAAAAAGGTTATTCTTTCACATGTTAGTAAAATAATATATTAGAAATAAAACTGTTAACCCTAAGGGCAAATCATGTAGTTATTATTAGTGTTGACTAATGACAAACATTGATAAGGACTAATATGCGTGTATGTTGTGTGATAGGATTTGTGAATTAAGAAGTATGAAGTCTCATTGCCTTGAAGCCATAATGCAAGAACAACTCCAATATGTCAAAGTGATTGAAGATTGAAGAGTTTGTTCAAGATGATTGAAGGCTTTGAAGACATGATGTGTAGGTTACATGTGCTTAATAGGTAAACTTTGTAAACCCTACACTCTTAAGCCTTGGAATCTATGAGTCGTAAATTGAGAGCACAAAACTTGACTTAAATGGTTTCAATGGTTTTGAACTTACCTTAATTATCAAGTTTTCATCAAAATTTCCTCCTACAATATCTCAAACTGGCTTGGATTATATTATATTAGACAAAGTGTAAGCCCTAAGGGCAAATCATGTAATTTTGATTCATGACAAATATTGATGAGAACTAATATGTTTATATTGTGTGATAGGATTTATGAAGAAAGAAGTTTGAAGTCTCATTGCCTTCAAGACAAAGAGCAAGAACAACCTCAGTAAGCTATGAGTCTTTTGAGGTTTATTCAAAGATGAACTCAAGGCATTGAAGACTTGAAGTGTAGAGTAGGTATGATGATAGGTAATATCTATGTAAACTCTACACTTGTATGTCTTGGAGTCTATTGAATGCATAAGAGAGCATAAAATTGGTTTCTTAAGTTTAAAAGTTTTTTTGAATGAATTCTTAGTAAATGTGGTTTTGTGTCCTAAAAGTTTTTAAGTTAACTTTATATGATCAAATGAGTTTGATTTTGGTTTTCAAACTTATGTTTGTCTAAATAAGTTATCTATATATATCAAATGTATTTCAAATACTTGGAAGATTGATTTCAAATGATTTTACAAAGTTTGAACACAATTCCATAAAATTCGGTCGTCCGAATTTGGTAGCAAAAGTTTGCTACTGTTCTTCCAGAGAAATTCGGAAGAAGATTCGGACGCATGAAGAAAAATTCGGTCGTCCGAATTTTGGTCTTCAAAGCATGGTTCATCGTTCTTCCAGAGAAATTCGGAAGAAGATTCGGACGCAGCAGGGAAGAATTCGGTCGTCCCGAAAAAATTCGGACGCAGAACTCGGTCGTCAAATTTCCCTGAAAAGTAGCCGTTAACTAGCCGTTTTATAGCTGTTTCAACTGATTTTCAAATTCTATAAAAGCTATAAACGTGCAATCTTTTACAAGAACTTACAATTTGAATATTCTAAGCTTACAAAAGTCAATTACAAACATTTCTCAAGCTCTCTTACATCTTGTGCATTAAATTGATCAATCCAAAGACATCAAAGTGTGAAGGTGCAATTTTGTGTAAATTCTACCAACCAGTGGTAACATCTACACACTCTTCTTTACTTAATCAATTGTATTGTTCTACTAGCTCTAGCAAGGTTATCTTGATAACATAAAACCCTTTAGATAAGGGTAATCCTTGAAGTTGTGATTCAAGGTTGTTTGAGATATAAAACCATAGGTTGGTGAGCCTTGTTTGTAAAAAATTACAAGTAGAGGTTGTATGTGTAAAACCAAAGTGTAGTGAACCTCTCCCGTAATCTGTGAACTTGAGCACATAGTAGAGTTATTGAAATCCTTAAGTGTATGCTTAAGGTAGTGGAGGTAGATCTTGAGGATCGAACCACTATAAATTATTTGTGTTTATTTGTTTACATTTCTTATCATGCTTTGTCATAAACCGTGGTTTATTCTCATTCACTTAATCTGAAATAGGTCTGCTCATCTATAAAGTTTTAAATTTGTGAAAATTAGCCAAATACCTAATTCACCCCCCTCTTAGGTATTTCAATTGGTATCAGAGCGGGAACTTCTTTGTGTGGCTTTACAACCTAGAAGACAAAGATCCTATGGCTAATATGTCAAATCTACCTTATCTAGAAGGATCTTCTACAAACAGACCTCCATTGTTTGATGGAACAAATTATACATTTTGGAAGTCTAGAGTTAAAATATATATTTGTTCTATTAACTTTGATTTACTGAACATAATTGAGAAAGGTCCCTATGTCCCAATGAAAATGAGAGCGAGATGGAGTAACTTCGAACCCAAATCTACTCGATGAATTTGATGAGCATGATTCAAGGAAAATGACTCTAAATTATCAAGCCATGAATATATTGAGCTGTGCTCTAGATGTTACTGAGTATAATAGAGTTAGTGGGTGTGATTCTGCACATGATATGTGGAGATTACTTCAAATTACACATGAAGGTACTAATCAAGTTAAAGAATCTAAACTTGCTATGCTTGTTAGAGATTATGAATTGTTTACTATGAAGCAAGGTGAAAATATTAGTGATATGTTTACTAGGTTTACTAACATTTTCAATGGCTTGAAAGCTTATGGTAAAGGCTATACTATGGGAGAGCAAAACAGAAAGATCTTGGATGCTCTACCAAAATCTTGGCAGCCAAAGACACTAGCTATTGAGGAGTCCAAAGATCTAAAAACTCTTCCTCTTGAAGAACTCATTGGATCGCTACTTACTCATGAAATGAAGATGAAGAGGTTGAATGATAAGGAAGATGAGGAAAAGGGGAGAAAAGGAGTAGTGCTAAATGCCTCAAACAACTTGAGTGAACAAGAACAATCTTCAAGTGAAGAAGAAGGTGGAAACAAAGTGGAGAAGAAGAAATTGCAATGGCAGTGAAGAAGTTCAAGAGATTCTACAAAAAGGAATTTCTCAAGAAAGGAAGAAAACCAGATCAAGAAGAGTGGACAATCATCATCATATAAACCTCAGTACTTTGAATGCAAAAGTACTCGAGCATCTTATTGCTGATCGTCCCAGAGTGTTGGAAAGGGAAAGAGAAAGCAAAAACAGAAAGAAATCGCCAAGAAAGGAAAAGGACTAGCTGGAACATGGGATCAACAGAAAGTGAAGATGAAAGTGAAGGAAAGGCCAACTTATGCTTCATGGCCATTGATGATGAGGTACAATCTTCTCCTTCTATTTCAAATTTGTGTGATGATGATATTGATTCTAGTGATTTAATTCTAGAATTGTATGAAGAACTAAAAAAGGCTTCAAGAAGAAATAAAGAAATAAAATCCAAAATTAGTGATCTTTCAAATGAAAATTCAAAATTATGTCTTGAAAATGATAGACTTCTTGAGACCATAAATTCTCTTACTATTGAAAAGGAAGTTTTGAACACTACCATACAAGATGTATCTTTTGAAAACAAAAAGCTGTGTTCAAAAATTATTTCTCTTGAATCAATGCTAAAAGATCATGAGGTTTTTAAAAAAGGAAAGTTAATGATCTTACTTTATGCATTGAGAAATTTACAAATGGAAGAAACAATTTAAATAAATTACTTGGGTATCAAAGATCCTCATTTGTAAAGCATGGTCTAGGTTTTACACATGATTGCCTTCATTCAAAACCAAAAGAGACATTTGTTAAAGAATCTTCTCATTATAGATCTCATACTTGCTGTACATATTGTGGTAAGCATGGACACAAAGTGTTTAAATGTATTATAAAAAAGAAAGATAGAAACTGGAGTAAAGACTATATGGAAAGTTAAAGGAATCGTCACTAACTCTCTTGGACCCAAGAAGATATGGGTACCAAAAATCACTCTTTCTAATTTGGTATAGGTACAATTTGCTTCAAGATCAAATGCCACAAAATGGTTTCTTGATAGTGGGCTGTTCAAGACACATGATCTGGAAATGCATCACTTGTTAGTGAGCTTCAAGCTACAAGTGAAGGCTTTGTCACTTTTGGTGATAAGAAGAAAGGGAAAATACTTGGAATAGGTAACATTGGTAGAGGTTCATTCCCTCTTATCAAACAAGTTTTACTTATTGATGGTTTAAAATATAATTTACTTAGCATTAGCCAATTATGTGATAATGGTTGCAAAGTAGAGTTTAAATGTGATACTTGTACTATTCTTGATAATGCAAGCAATAAAACTATCTTTGTAGCTAAAAGAGTAAGTAATGTATATGTGTTATATCTTGATGAGCTTATTACTAATGACATTAAATGTCTTGCAATACATGACAATGATGGATTTTTATGGCATAGAAGATTAGGACATGTGAGCATGGATTTATTGAACAAACTTTCTACTCAAGAACTAGTTAGAGGATTACCAAAAATGCATTTTGACAAAACTCGGATTTGTGATGCTTGTCAATATGGAAAAGAATCAAAAACATCCTTCAAACCAAAGAAAATGGTGTCTACCTCAAAACCTCTTGAACTAGTTCACATGGACTTATTTGGACCTATGAGGACTACTAGTCTTGGTGGTAAAAGATATGCTTATGTGATTGTTGATGATTTTTTCCAGATTTACATGGGTAATATTTTTATCACAAAAAAGATGAAACATTTTATGAATTTTCAAAACTTTTTAAGAAGGTTCAAATTTCTCTTAATTGCAATCTAATATCTATTAGAAGTGATAATGGAAGAGAGTTTTGCAATCAAGATTTTACAAAAATTTTTGTGATGAGCATGGTATCACTCATAATTTTTCAGCAGCCAAAACACCTCAACAAAATGGAGTTGTTGAGAGAAAAAAACAGAACATTACAAGAAATGGCTAGATCAATGCTTTGTGAAAACTCTTTACCTAAGTACTTTTGGGTTGAAGTCGTAAATACAGACATGCTATGTAATGAATAGAGTTTTACTAAGACCTTTTATAAGAAAAAACACCTTTTGAACTTCTATTTGATAAAACTCCATCAATTGTTTATTTTAAAGTATTTGGTTGTAAATGCTTTATTTTAAATACTAGTGACAATCTTGGTAAGTTTGACAGAAATCGATGAAGGTATATTTCTAGGCTATTCATCTAATAAAAAAGGCTTATAGAGTCTATAATAAAAAGGACATTGTGTGTTGAAGAAACTATTCATGTAACTTTTGATGAATCTAATATTTATCTTCAAAGAAGAAATGAAGATGATACGAGGTTCGTCAATGGTTGAAAATCAAACTCAACACCAAGTACCTACATTGGAAGACCATGCTAAAGAAGAAGAAATAATGGAGCAAGAACATGATGGTCAATCAAGCAATAATCAAGAGCTTCCAAAGGATCTCACATATGCAAGAAGTCATCCTAAGGAGCAAATCATTGGTGATGTCTCTCAAGGAGTTAAAACAAGACGGTACTTTATTGATAATTTTGCACTTTTATCACATATTGAACCTAAAAATATTGATGATGCATTGTGTGATAATTTCGGATTATTGCTATGGAAGAAGAGTTAAATCAGTTTGAGAGAAATAAAGTTTGGAATCTTGTTCCTAGACCTCATGATCATTCTGTTATTGGTACAAAATGGATATTTAGAAATAAGTTAAATGAACTAGGAGAAGTAGTTAGAAATAAATCTAGACTTGTTGCTCAAGGCTTCAATCAAGAAGAAGGTATTGATTATGATGAAACTTTTGCTCCAAAGTAGCTTGATTAGAGTCTATCGTAATACTCTTGGCATTTGCTTGTTTTAAAGACTTTAAACTATTTCAAATGGATGTCAAAAGTGCTTTTCTAAATGGTTTTATTGAAGAAGAAGTTTATGTAGAACAACCTCCTGGATTTATTCATGAAAAAATTTCCAAATCATGTTTTCAAATTATCTAAAGCTCTATATGGACTGAAACAAGCTCCAAGATCTTGGTATGAAAGATTAAGTGGTTTTCTTCTCTCAAAAAGGTTTTACCAAAGGAAAAGTAGACACAACTCTTTTTATTAAAACATCTTCTAAAACTGATATTTTGCTTGTACAAATCTATGTTGATGATATCATTTTTGGTTCTACTAATACTTCTCTTTGTGAAGAGTTTGCTAAAACTATGCAAAATGAATTTGAGATGAGCATGATGGGAGAACTAAGTTTCTTCCTTGGACTACAAATTAAGCAAACCAAGGATGGAGTCTTCATCAACCAAGCAAAATATACTAAGGAGCTATTGAAAAGGTTTGGAATGGACCATGCAAAAGGAATTAGTACTCCAATGAGTTCATCAACTAAACTTGACAAAGATGAAAAAAGGTAAAAGTATTGATAAAAAATTATATAGAGGTATGATAGGAAGTTTACTCTATCTCACTTTGCTAGTAGACAAGATATTATGTTTGTCTGTATGCTTGTGTGCTAGATTCCAATCTTGTCCTAAAGAATCTCATCTAATTTACATTAAACGAATTTTTTCGTTACTTGATTGATACTCATGATTATGGCCTTTGGTTTTCAAAAACTTCATCTTTTGAACTTATTGGATATTCGATGCGGATTATGCTTTGGATGTAAAGTTGAACGTAAAAAGCACAAGTGGGCATTGTCAATTTCTTGGTAGTTGTCTTGTATCTTGGTTTAGTAAAAAGCAAGCTTGTGTGTCTTTATCCACTCGCGAAAGTTTGAATACATAGCTGCAGAGTAGTTGTTGTGCACAATTGTTATGGATGCAGCATACTTTACTTGATTATGGTCTTAAATTCAATTGTGTTCCCATATTATGTGATAATACTAGTGCCATTAACTTGAGCATAAATCCTATTCAACATTCTAGGACTAAGCATATAGAGATAAAACATCATTTTATTCGTGACCATGTGATTAAGAAAGATATATGCGTAGAATATATAAATACAAATGATCAAATTGCTGACATATTTACAAAGCCTTTGGGTTGAGGAAAGGTTTAATCACCTAAGAAGACTCTTAGGAATTTCAAGATTCAATGACTAATGTGTTTGTTGAAGTCATGATGAATGCAGGAAATTTTTGATTCAAAATTCGGATGCACTGCAGAAGATTCGGTCGACCGAATTTTCTGAGTGTCAAGAAACAGAGACTTTTGATCAAGAATTCGGACGCGAGTCGAGAAAATTGGTCGATCGAATTTTCTGAATCAAGAAACAGAAACTTTCGCTCGAAAAATTTGGGACGCTAGACACTGAAAAAATCGGTCGACCGAATTTTACTGACGAGACTTTTTTAAATAAAGCTGAAACAATCTCTTCAACATTACTACTTCCAAATTTCACATCCTTTTTAAAACATCTCACACCCATTCACATCCGAATCAAAATCCCTTCAAAATCCCACACTCTCATCCCGATTTTCCTTCATTTTTAAACGTCTAAGCCCTAATTTCATACAGAAAACAAATCCTTCTCAAGAGAAAACATCATGGTGAGAACAAAGATCCCCAATGTTGAGAAAGGAAAAGGAAAGGCTAAGGAAGGAGATAGAGATCCAATCCTCAATCGACCAAGAAAGATTCGCATTCCTCAAGCACAAGGAGTTGATAGGTTTATCTCTATCAAATCTACTCATAAATTTGATGAATGGAATAAGAATAATAGAAAAATCATTCCTGGATACAAGGTAGATATTGATAAGCTATCAAATATGGATATTGTCCTATCTCATTTCAATGATATTGGTTGGAGTAGTTTGCTCTTCATTGATGAAGAATTTTATCCCACTTTGATATATGAATTCTATGCAAATCTGAAAGAGGATAGAATTGAGATGATAGGGGATAATGTGATACAATGGTATTCATCTAGAGTATCACAAATGGACATTGAATTCAATGAAGGATTGATAAATAGAATATGTGGAGTAGGAGATGAGGGAGCTAGATATTATTCAGCATCCATGCATTGCTATGATCGTGAACTATTCACACATGTTAGATTTGAAGATGCATTTACAAATGGAAGAGAGTTTAGGGCCATAAAGGAAAGGGAAATTAAGAATTTGGATGCTAGAGGTAGAGTTTTACATCACATGGTGACCACAATGATTGTTCCTAATTTTGGACATAAGTCATCGATTTGGAAATATGCATATGGTAATCATGTTAGCTCTGCATGAAAGTAGAAGGATGAATTTTGGGTATATAGCATTGAAACATATGATTGCAGCTGAAAAACAGATTACCAAGGCATTCTCATTTGGAAGGTTATTAACCCGGAATATTCAAGCATTTTAAGATCAAACTTCTGAAGAGGGCAAACTTTTTAAGAGTGGTGAAATTTATACAAATGAAACTCTTAAGAGAATGCAATTAGTTCATGATGAGGATAATGTATGGAGGACAAAAAGAGAAACTCCTCCGAAAAGGATAGAAAGAGAGAAAGCTATAGAGAGTGAAGAGGAAGAAGAAGAAGAGGATGAAGAGGAAACCCTTGCTAGGGAAATGAAAACAAAAAGAAAACATGACACCTCAAGTGAGGGGGAGCAACCCCCAACAAAAAGGAGATTATTTGAAGAAGAAGCTGGAGTTAAGTCTAGCAGTAAAGGATTATCTAGAGGGGACACCATTATACCCAAAACATTCCAAGAAGCCTTGAACAATCATGTCAAGGAAATGGAGAAAATGTATAAATTCTTTGAGTCATTTGCTCCAATGGTTCTTGGAAAATTGGATGGATTGGAAAACAGAGTAAAACACATTGAAGATATCCTTATGAGAAATACTCAAAGTGGTGAAGGAACCTCTAAACCTCAAGATGGAAAGGAGGAGGAAAGAAAAAGAGAAGCAGAGAAAGAAGATAATCAAGATAGCAGTGATGAAGATGATAATAAGGGTGGAAATGAAGAGACTATAGCAGAAGAAGAAGAACAAGAACATGCTCTTGAAGATCCACCAGTGGCTGGGAGCCAAGTAGCTCAAGCTGCAATTGTATCTCCAACAACAATCTCTTTCAGTCAAGGAAGAGTCAAGCACTTGGCAGTCAAGAAAGGAGTGAGCCGAGCCTCTCCATCAACCTCATCATCACAAGACTAAGCCTTCTCTTCTAATCTCTTTACTGTATTTTGTTCAGTTTTCTAAGCATTTTGTTGCATTTTCTATTCTGAACTTGTTAAATATTTTTTATGT
This sequence comes from Rauvolfia tetraphylla, assembly GCA_030512225.1. NCBI lineage: Eukaryota > Viridiplantae > Streptophyta > Magnoliopsida > Gentianales > Apocynaceae > Rauvolfia > Rauvolfia tetraphylla. The sequence goes on from JAJQKT010000042.1 coordinate 1,856,098, forward strand.
AATAGTGAAGCTCAATGATGAAATCATAGTGATGAGAGCTTCTTTTATATGCTAATTTGAACATCTCATTTTCATTGATCCCTTTAAATTTTTTTTATGATGACAAAAGGGGGAGAAAAATATGATGCAATATGATGCAATACATGTGAAACCTTAGTCATTATGTGAACTCGAGTCATTAATCGATTCGGATGCAAGGTTTTAAGATTGGATGCATTTATATTTATGGTCAAAATTTTTTTTCTCGTTTATTCAAATTGGTTCCAATCTGTTTTACTCTACTCCATTATGTTTGAACAACAGTATGAAACCTTTATATCATTTCAAATCTTCAATTATATTGAATCATGTGCGATTTGGACATGAGTTTAAAAATTCGGATGCATGTGATTCAAAATTCGGACGCATGAGATTCAAAATTCGGATGCATGATATAAAATTCGGATGCATCCATATTGTGTTGTCAAAATGTGCTCTTTTGTTATTCAAATTGATTCAAATGTGTTTTAATCTCTTCTAATATGTTTGAACAACCTTAGGAAAGCTTATTTACAAAATTTGTAGCTTTCACTTTACTTATTTTAAAGTTTGGACTTACTATGCACAAAATTCGGATGCATGATATCTCTAGTCCAAATGTATTGAAAAATGAGCACAATCTAAGGGGGAGCATTGATAAGCTTTTAACAACCTTAAAACCTCTCTTAGAAGTTTTCTAAATACTTAAATGCTATATCTTCTATCCTAATTACTGGAAGGAAGGAGGCAAATGGAGGATGGTTGGGTCATAGGCTCATAATGAGCCTTTTGCATGTCAATATGCTAAATTGGTTAATTTCTGTCACTGACATCCATACTTCTCTGTGCTAATCTGTTTAAATCCATCACATATTGCATCAAAGTTTGTCATCATCAAAAAGGGGGAGATTGTAAGCCCTAAGGGCAAATCATGTAATTTTGATTCATGACAAATATTGATGAGAACTAATATGTTTTTATTGTGTGATAGGATTTATGAAGAAAGAAGTTTGAAGTCTCATTGCCTTCAAGACAAAGAGCAAGAACAACCTCAGTAAGCTATGAGTCTTTTGAGGTTTATTCAAAGATGAACTCAAGGCATTGAAGACTTGAAGTGTAGAGTAGGTATGATGATAGGTAATATCTATGTAAACTCTACACTTGTATGTCTTGGAGTCTATTGAACGCATAAGAGAGCATAAAATTGGTTTCTTAAGTTTAAAAGTTTTTTGAATGAATTCTTAGTAAATGTGGTTTTGTGTCCTAAAAGTTTTTAAGTTAACTTTATATGATCAAATGAGTTTGATTTTGGTTTTCAAACTTATGTTTGTCTAAATAAGTTATCTATATATATCAAATGTATTTCAAATACTTGGAAGATTGATTTCAAATGATTTTACAAAGTTTGAACACAATTCCATAAAAATTCGGTCGTTCGAATTTGGTAGCAAAAAGTTTGCTATTGTTCTTCCGAAGAAATTCGAAGAAGATTCGGACGCATGAAGAAAAAATTCGATCGTCCGAATTTTGGTCTTCAACATGGTTACTCGTTCTTCCGAGAGAAATTCGGAAGAAGATTCGGACGCAGCGAGAAGAATTCGGTCGTCCGAAAAATTGGGACGTTGCAAATTCGGTCGTCCCAATTTCCTGAAAAGTAGCTGATTAACTAGCCGTTTTATAGCTATTTCAACTGATTTTCAAATTCTATAAAAGCTATAAACGTGCAATCTTTTACAAGAACTTACAATTTGAATATTCTAAGCTTACAAAAGTCAATTACAAACATTTCTCAAGCTCTCTTACATCTTGTGCATTAAATTGATCAATCCAAAGACATCAAAGTGTGAAGGTGCAATTTTTGTGTAAATTCTACCAACCCAAAGTGGTAACATCTACACACTCTTCTTTACTTAATCAATTGTATTGTTCTACTAGCTCTAGCAAGGTTATCTTGATAACATAAAACCCTTTAGATAAGGGTAATCCTTGAAGTTGTGATTCAAGGTTGTTTGAGATATAAAACCATAGGTTGGTGAGCCTTGTTTGTAAAAATTACAAGTAGAGGTTGTATGTGTAAAACCAAAGTGTGGTGAACCTCTCCTGTAATCTGTGAAATTGAGCACATAGTAGAGTTATTGAAATCCTTAAGTGTATGCTTAAGGTAGTGGAGGTAGATCTTGAGGATCGAACCACTATAAATTGTTTGTGTTTATTTGTTTACATTTCTTATACTGCTTTGTCATAAACTGTGGTTTATTCTCATTCACTTAATCTGAAATAGGTCTGCTCATCTATAAAGTTTTAAATTTGTGAAAATTAGCCAAATACCTAATTCACCCCCCCCCTCTTAGGTATTTCACAAAGGAATGCAAAAAAACCAATAGGGATTAGCACCAGTATTAGACACAGTGTATAACTAGATAGTGGTGAGACAGGACTTCTCATTGTTTTTCCAAAATTTTTAGCATGAAATGTGCAACAGCATAGGGTCCAATAATGGGAGTGGTATCAAGCATGTTGAATGCTCAACATAATCACAAAACATTTCAACATCTTACAAGTACAAATTAGCCATTTCATTGAGGATTGCCATGCATCTCCTTTTCTAATTATTTGTTTAGCATAGGCTATAAGCAACATTTATAACATGGTACAACAACTAAATTAACATTTATAACATGGTACAACAACTAAATTAATTTTGGTTTTAGTATCCCCTTATATATTTCATCACCTTGTTACCGTAGCCAACTGCTTTCATTGCTCTCAACTATGACCTTAAAGTGCCTCGGTTTGAGTTTCTACCAAATGCAAGAAGAAAACAATACAAAGTACCCCAAACCAACTACGATGCCCAACACTACCTTAGCTGTTAAACTTCCTACACTAGTTTTATCCACGTCAGCCAGAGCAAAATCCAGAGCCAATAAGAAACAGGTAGAACTAAAATGGACAAGCATAATCACAGTAAGCATGCACTTCTTGACAATAATGAGAACAAAAATCACTTCTAATCCATAGGAAACAAAAAGAGGGATGCGCACTCTAAATCGAAGTTTAGAACTTCATTTTAATTAGAAATATGAAGAAAAATCAGGTGAATTAGTAATTCACCTGGTATCGTTTAGTCATTTTTCCATTTTCCACACCTCATGAGCTATTTAAATATAGCCAACAATACTCATCTTTTGACAACTATAAAAAAACTGACCACTTTCACCCAGACTAGTGAAAGAGGCGGAAAAAATTCTCAAAAGTTGTTGATTAGCTGTCCGAAAAATTAGCATTTGCAAAGAAAGCCACCAAAATGTTACCTTCCCCAACCGCCAAACCAAAATACTGAATGTTTATCGCATTATCTTATTTGATATTTTTATGTAGAGCTCCCCCAACTAAAAGAAAAGAATGATTCTTTGACTGAAACTGAAACACCTTCCCACCATATTAATTGGTTCAAAGAAACTTGCAGCAATACAGAGCAGTTGAAGTCGGGAGTCTAGAGTTCGAAACTAGATTCTCATCTAAATCGATCATATGAACCCACCAGCAATGTTCTAAATCTATCAAACATGTTTTAATCAATGACCTTTGTTGTGTTTTATTTCTATGCCTTTATACTAAATTTTTATCACAATCCTCAACAATTTGCACACAAACACAAGGCAAGTGCACCTATCGTTATGAGTAGCATAGTGGCAAGTAAATTCAATATCGTATCTACGGGGATGGTTAAATATCATTACTCACTTTCTATTCTATTGTTTAGCCTATCAAATTTGTTTGTGAAAATGATTGAAATTACTACTAGGAATAGAAGTCTAGCTTAGCTAATTAAACGAACTTAACTAATTTTTGTTTGCAAGAGAGAATTCAATTGAGAAAACAATACTTGGATGGTTAATCCCCCTAGAATTACCTATGTGATAGAAATGTCCCTTGGTTGATAAATTTCACTTCTTATGTTTGATGAAATTCCAATGATAGAACTCACTCTATCTCTAGATGAAAGTTCTCTACTCTTAGATTAATTAGTTGAAATCTCTTTCTAACCAATTTAATCCAAGAATGCATTAAGGTTTGTGAATTTCCAATTAGATTTCTCTAATTATCAAGAAGATGTTTAGGTTTCTATCTCTAGTTAACTAAATCATCTTCATTGTTTGTGTATGGTCTATTTCACCCTTCCTTTCTTAATTCCAAGTGAAAATTTCCAGATTATGAATCAATTGTCAATCACCCTTCCTTTCTCAATTCTAAGTGAAAGAATTCCAGATTTTGCATCATTAATCCACTCAATCAATTCAACCATTCAAACCCACAAACAATCCACAAGAAATTTGAATTCAATCAACCAAGGAAACAATTCATTCACATAAGTAAAATCTAGGGTTCATACCCATCCAAGTATTCAAAAGTTTAGCTCATCAACATACTACAAATCAAAGAACATAAACCAATAAAGAAAGAGTAAGAATTGCTCATTTTCATGGTGTAAAATCTTCTCTTCTTCAAGGTTGAAATTCGTCACTGTAGCATGAAGAAAATTGCAGCTTTTTCCATGAATCTTCAAGGTGGATGTTCTCCTTCTTCAAAGATTCAATCTTCTCTCTTGATTTCTCTTGCAAAGATGAAGAATTGGGATGAGATTTGAGTGAGTTTTGATGAGTTTTTGCTGTTTTCTGTCCACTCTCTCAGCTCCTCTTATTTCTGCCCTAAAGGGGTGTTGAAATCTACCCCAAAAGAGAGAGAAATGCAGCTTAAAAGCAGCTTCAGATCGACACAAACGGCGCCGCTTGCCCCCAGTTTTGGTGCAAGTTTCTGCTGCCCGACTGTGACACTGTTTTGACTTCTAGGTGAATTCAGACCACCAAATCGGCTGATCTAGGTCTTTATGTCTTCATGAAAGTTGTAGATCATGATCGTAGATTTCCACAGAGATTTGAATCACATCAATTGGGCATCTATAACTCAATATATGATCATTATACCAAACTACGTCAAAAATGGAACCCAATGCAGAACAGGTGACTTTGCAGCATAAGTAGGGTAGGCAAATGAACTCCGATTGACACAAATGTTACCATTCTCAAAACGTCAGAATGTCCTCTATAATTTTTTAGAATACCACTTTTGCATTTGAAATCTTCATAGAGGTCAAAATCTGACTTGAAATATGTCTACCAGTCTATTTTTCCTCTGCATTTCTCTATTGTTCTTTATTGTGTAAATTTCCCTTGTTTGCTTTATTTAATTCTAAATCTTCAATAATATCACCTAAAGCAAATAAGAGATAAAGGGAGTATAAATGGTGATTAAACCACCAAAATTTAACATAAAATAAAGCTCAAAATGATAATTATTTGAAGCACTAATATAGAATATCAATCTAGAAACATCATCAAGAACCCTCCTGCGCGGACCAAAAAACATACTCACAAAAAAGTTACAACTTTCAAAATATTTTGCAGCAGACACCAAGGGAAAAAACTTTTTGACTCGGAAAAGCAAAATACCATCCAAGATCAAACATTTAATGTCCCATACACATTGCAGATGCAATTATACATATATGAACCTAATGGTTGATATGGACAACTGTAAGTAAGAGAGAGAAGAGGAGATACTTGGGTAAATGCCGCAGATGGAAGCTCCTGAACTGTTCTGAAATATTCACTGCAGTAGCAAAAGAACAAGAAGAAAATATGGGTCAAATATAGAGGGGTGACCGGCGATGAGTTGCAAAGTTGCTTGTCCCCAAATATGGTCCAACTGTGTGCAAGTTAGAGTTAGAATGAAGTCAGGGGTCGGGTGTTTGATTTTTTATTGCAGGTTATAGTGGGAGCCCGGCAGATGTTGGCAGGGGGTGCCCATATACAACTAATTCCTTTGAATGCTGGGCATTAGGGCTTCACTGCTCAGTAAGGCCGTCTCAACAATTCCTTCTGAGCAGTGAAAGTCAGGCACCCGAAATGTACCGGTGCTTGACTAATACCTCCGGCAGTGAATGGTGGGTGCCCACTATTATGTGTATCTAGGGGCCTGAGATTCACTGCTCGTGAACATTCTTCTTGAGCAGTGAATCTTGGGCACCCAGAATGTAGCGGTGCCTAACCAAAGAACAGTAGCAATGAATGGCTGGAGCTTACTTTGCTGAGTATATGGGTACTCCTGCTCAAGAAGGCTGTCCACACTTGACAATTCACTGCACAAGTGCCTGATTCAACCCCGCTAGCAGCATAGTTTTCCCAGAGGGATTCAACAATCGAATCCGTAAAGTCTGACCACATCCAGAGTTGCGCCGGCATACAACCTTGAATTACTTCCATAGTGTAGGGGAAACGCTGTGACCTTCTTGGTTGCATGCATTTTTAGCTTCATTCTGAATCTCAGAAAAAAAAAGGTCATTTATGTCATGCATACGAATGAAGTTATGAACCACACAACAAACGACAATAATTGCTTTTTGCCTTGCCATGCTATAAGGCAGCATTCTTTTCAGTAAATAGAATCATATCTACAGAATCCAAAAAGAATGCTCTTTTCACAATGTACACCATTTTACCCAAAGTCGAGCCATAAAGGTTTCAAATAACCTGCGATGCTTCAGCAACATATGTACATTTCCTTGGAGATTTCCACAACCAACAATGACAATGTTGACTTTTGTGTGTGTGTTTTTCCTTATCTCCTTGTAGAGTCTACACGGCAAGAATGCAGGCTAGGCTCAAATACTTCCCCCACTGCATGGCAAAACCGGGGCCGCTAGGTGAATACATGACATCTTAACACCTAGACTAACTGTTCGTTCATTTGCCCCCAATTATCAACCTTTGGCATTCTTTACCATTTCTTTTCCTTCGAAGAAATACTGGGTCAATGTCAAGACCAAGCAAGCATGACACCAAATAAGAAAAGATCACTACAATGACTTCTACACCATAGTCCGCGTAAAATCTGGCATTTTTTCCTTTGATTAAAAAAAGGTTATTCTTTCACATGTTAGTAAAATAATATATTAGAAACAAAACAACACTCATTGCCAAATAAAATGATTCTAAACAAAGGTTACCAAACCCATATGATGGCGAAATTGATTAGAAAATCAAATTCTATTACATAATATATACTAGAAAATCATACATGGAAGAAGAGCATTGATTTTCACGGTAATAACCTCAGGAGATGTATAGAACATTCTCTCACCCAACTATAACAAAACTATCATTCAAAGAAGTTTACCTTGAAGGCATGTCATGAGGAATTCCCCGTTTTCTATTTGCCAATTTATTTTTTTACTATTAATTAGGAAAACTTACATTAAAAAAATTGTTAATGTTAAATTAAAAATTTATCTATTAAAATTTCCAACACGTACACAACAATAGTCTTTGTGGGAGCCCCGGTTGTTTTTTTCCCTCCACTTTGTCAGGCCAGCTAACAGTCATCACACCCCTTATTTGCCAAACAAGCACAGCAGAATATATGCAGTTCAGAAAATGATATGACATAGGGAATAAGTACATTTCTTGCTCAAGAACCAAAGATTATTACACTACTAGTAGCACTACAGGGGTTACATTACACTTAAGAACATTTCTTCTTGGTCCACCTAGCCGGTGGAAGTGGGGCATCTCCCCAGGCTATCCTCTAGGGATTAAGTGCATAGAAGGTCTGGAACGTGCATTGTCCCCAAAAGCTGAATTCGGCGCTTAGAAGTCCATGCTAATGTAAGAAGAACTTGAATGTTGCATATTGGTGAAAATGAAGTGATTTCCCTATGCATTTTTTGCCTTGCAGACAGATTCAACCCTTATAGCAGTTATCTCAAAATCTGTTAATCGAGGCACGGCACTCAACCCAGTTGAGAAACACACCAGTTTTTCTACCTTTAAAGACGAGGTACGCTGCTTTCTTAGTCATCGAAGCCGATTCACAGAGACCCAACCATTTGAGTTAGCTAGTTTTATAGGAGAAAAAATTATCTCTTGCGGTGCACTTTTGTCACAGACAATAGTGTTTGGCAAGTAGTACGTTCGTGACTCTCCTGTAGCTGTTGCATGGCCCTCCTCTAGCAGAAGCATTACCCTAAATAAAATATCCTTACCCTAAATTTATAATAAAATTTCTGGTATAAACTCGTAATCAGTAATGAAGCATAAAAGATGTTCAGAGACCATGACTAGTTCATCAACTTGCAAATTCTCCAATTTGTTGTCTAAATTCTAATTGACAATAAAAAATTACTTTATTTGAAGGAAAAGAATAAGACAAAAATCTTCATAGAAGACTTCATAGAAGCCGAACAGAAACTAGTGAAATCTTTTGCGAAAATTTCAACGAAACCGAATAAAAATCGGTAAAAGAATCACATAAGATAAAAGCTCAAAACTTTCGAATAAGAAAAATCAAGTCTTGAAAACAAAAGAATCATATGAGACTCAAGCTCGAATCTTTTTTTTTTTAATTCACCAATGCAAACTACTTTGAGGAGGCATGGGATTCAATGTTGCGGAGGCATGTGAGGAATTTCACAAATGAGCTCAAGGCTCAAGTGTGTGCATACACTGTTCGAATTCTGCCACTCCTCGTTACCAAACAATAAGGTTAAAGAAGGCTTTCATACCACATAAAAGAAATTATAATATAGACATGAACAAAAATATGTCTCGCAGCGAAAAAAATTAACTAATGGATATGCTTCTAATTTGAGAAGATGTGTTGATATGAAAGAGCTAAAAATGTCTGGAATGAAAGCTCATGACTGTCATGTGTTTATGGAGAGATTACTTCCAATTGCATTTAGAGCATTTCTTCCGATACCAATATGGAACATTGCAACGAAGTTAAGTATTTTCTACCGTGACTTGTGTTCTCCTAAACTATCGGTATCTCATATGAGGGAATGGGAGAAAACCATTGCAATTCTGGTTTGTAAGTTAGAAAAGATTTTCCCGCCGGAGTTCTTTGACTTGATGGAGCACCTTATGATCCACTTGCCTTATGAAGCTAGGGTTGCAAGCCCTGTTCAGTATCGATAGATGTATCTATTCGAGAGGTAAATGTCGGTTTGACAATGTACAATTTTCAATTGTTATAATGGACGTGTGAGATGCTTATTATAAGTTTATTACTGATATTTCAGGTTCTTGTATCGCTTGAAAAATAAGGTTAAGAATAAGGCAAGGGTTGAAGGATCTATTTGCAATGCTTACTTAATTGAAGAAGCATCGACATTTTTTTCCTATTATTTTGAGCCTCACATGCAGACAAGATATACAAGCATTGCTCGAAATGACAAAGGTGTTAGCAAACCAAACTTGCATGGCCCTGGTTTGTCAATATGTAACATTTTAGGAAGGGTGATTGGGCAAATTCAAACCAGATATCTAACATCAGAGGAACTAAAGACAGCTACGATTAATATCTTTCTCCATTGCGAGGAGCTGCAACTGTTTATTAGGTAAGTTTGCATAATATTACTGCTACATAAGTCACGTATTACCTCAATTCTTATAGACTAATTTGGGCCAGAATGATTACTATATAGTAAATTCAAGGGTGAATTATAAGCCGATGCACCACATATAATGGATAAAGAAGTTGATAGGAGATTAGAGGATGACTTTTCGGCATGGTTTAGAACTTATGTAATTCTTCCACTTACCTTTTTTCTGAGTATTTTTATAATTACCGTTCGTATTATCTAGCTAACATGTAGTTTTGTTATAGGTTCACCATCTTGAGAATCAAGTGAGTGACAAAAATCTTAAAAGCTTGGCTTGGGGTCTTTCGAGGCAGGTGAAGTCTTTCAATGGGTAATTCATAAATGGTTTTAGATTTCACACGTACAATTACGAAATAGGAAAGAAAATCGTCAATAGTGGAGTTTGCGGCAAAGGTGGAGAAGAAAATTTGGGAGACTATTATGGAATCTTGAAGGAGAATATTGAGATGCAATTCCCTAGGTCTCCCTGTCAGAAGGTTATCTTGTTTGGTTTGATCCAACTATTAATAGAAGAGTGAAAGTGCATCCACAATTTAGAATCGTAGACATTAACTGCAGGAGGTAGTACCCAAAATACGACCCATTTGTGTTAGCTCAGCAAGCCAATCAAGTATATTATGCATCCTACCTAGGCTATAAAAAGAAAAAGTCTGATTGGATAACCGTTTGCAAATTGAAGGCTCGTCACTTAATTGATGCACCTACAGTGGATCGATCATATCAAGAGGAGGCCGACGACTCCGTGGTTGTTAATGTAACCATTGAAGATGAGATGATTAGTGGACTTGCAAATGAAGCAGGAGGAGGTGAAATAGTAGATATTCAAGAATTACGAACACAAGAAAATGTGGATGTGGATGTAGAAGAAGTTAATTCGGATACAGATTCTCCTACGGATGATGATATGGATGATGATTTATTAGAAAATGAATAGGATTAGTTTCTTTCAAACGTGAGCTAACATTTTACGATAATGTATATAAATTTATTTTGTATTCATTGATGTAGACTCTAACTTGTTTATTGTTATGTGTGTTTAGATTATGTTTACCGGCAGAGCAGAACCAGAGGAGTCTGAGACTGGGAATGATCGTACTCTGTCTCCAATTCCGAATTCGAAGTTAAGCAGGTTGCTACCAATGCACTCTCTAGACTCGTCAGAACAACAACGAACGCCTACATCGATACCTTCCATAACTGCATCTGCGCCCGGAGCAGATATCTCAGAGACACGCATTTTGATTGCACCTGATGGTGATAGGTAAGTACTATTTATTTTTAAAATTTTTTAAATTTGGTACACATTTAAGCTATCCTTGAGAAGCGCATGTTTATACCGTTAAAGTTTTTTTATCATCTTTGAAATTGTGTTTAAGAAGCCTCTTTGTCAAAACATGTAATGGTTAACAATGCTAAAGATATCAGAATATCAACTTGTACACACACTGTGCGCACCATCTTATTCTTTTCAATTGAATCTATTTAATTGAATATTTATTTTAATGAAATAGTTTCTCCCCATCGATGGATGCTGTCAGAGAGATATCACTGATATTTCAATGACATTATACTGTGCCTTACGCCAGATTTACAAATATTCCCGTAGATGTGAGGAACATGTGGTTCGACTTATGAACTATAAGTATAAAACATATACATTTTATTCTTTTTATATTATAGTGATAGGTGTTAATATAATTTTAATAGTAAGTATGTAATAGATATTTTTTTATCTAATGGTTTTGCAAAGTCATTTTAGGTGGCTCCCAGAGCATAGCAATCAGATACGAGAGATTTGGAATAAGAAATGTCATGAGCGACTTTCTGACCAGTTATGCAAGGCCTAAGCTAAGCAAAAACGTCATAATTGGATTTCACTTGAATTTTGGGAGCAGATGCTACAGCAGTGGTGAACTGAGGGGTTTCAACGCGTTTCTTCTGCTGCTAAACAGAATAGAGCTTTTGCTAGTGGCACATCTCACACGGGAGGGTCTATATCTTGTACGGAGCATGAGAATCGCATGGTACGTTTCATTAGTTCACATTTTTTAAACTTGTTCTTAAATATTTTCTACAAAAAATAACATTTTGTACTTTTGATATTGAAATTATAGAGAAAAGAAAAAAGTGATGGCTTTCGGTATGTGGAGTTGTTTAAGAAACTTCACACTTTCCAAAGAGAGTCAAAGCAGGGCGAGTTTGTCAATGAAAAGTCACAAGAAACTTTGGTACGAATCGACTTTCTTTTACATTTACAAAATAGCAATTATAATTGTTAATATTTAAACAGAGTTTTTATTTTCTATTTCTGTAAGATAATGTTAACGCAATTAAAGAGCTTTATTCTCAGCCAGAGTCTGAAAGTTCTATGACTTCTCGTCAACCAGCTAATGAGAAGTTGCTATTTCTTGAGGTTGGAGGAGGTTTAAAGAAGAACCGCGTCTTTGGATTAGGGTCTGAGGGATCGAATATCAGACGGAGGTTGGATCATTCTTCTACTTTTGATGGAGTAGCTATTTCCTCGTCCCACGATGTTATCCAGCTATAGAAGTTGGATGACAAGACAAAGATGCGGCAGAAAGTTGAGAAGAAGTTGAATGACGAGACAAAGATGCGACAGAAAGTTGGGAAGAAGTTTCGTCTCGTGCAAAAGAGTATGACAGATTACTTATCGTTTCTGTTACAGACTTTGAATCTGCCTCCACTTCCATTGCTTGGTGGCAATGATGATATGGATGATGAGGATGACTATGACTACGCAGTTGACCCATCGGATCACCATCCTCCTTCCCAGGGCCCCATAGATTCGCCACTGCCACCGCCCTCAACTCTAACTCTAGCATCTGTCGTGAAGGCTAATTAATATATTAGAATTTTATTTTGTAAATGTATGACTTTATTTGATATTTGATATTTTACAGATATTTTATTTATCAATTTGTATTTGTAAGAGTATTGCTTTCCCTTGATATTTATTCATGTACAACATTTTATGAGGTTTTAATTTTTGAATTTTTACAATGATATTTATTCATGTACAACATTTTATGAGGTTTTAATTTTTGAATTTTTACAAGACAATCGTATATATTTATTAAAATATTTTTTAAAAATTAAACAATTAGCAACAGACACATTTAAAAATTTTTAAAAATTATCAACGAAAAATTTAAATTTAAATACTATAGAAATTTAAATTTTTCGTCGCTAATCCGTCGTTAATTAGTAACAGATTGGCGACGAAAATTTTAAATTGAAATAAAAAAATTATAATTGGTTGTTAAAATTAGCGACGAATTTTGCTACGGAGTGATAAGAAAATTACATAAAAAGTTTTTTGAAATCCGTCGCTCATTTGCGACGGATTAGCAACTGATTTCGAAAATTTTTTTATTTTAATTTAAAATTTCTGTCGCTAATTTGCTGCAAATTCCGTCGCTAATAGGTTAATACTAAAGCTTTGACCAATTTTTCTCCGACTCAAATACGTCGCTAATTGCGAGTGAAATCGGTTTCCGTCGTAATTAGTGACGGCTTTTTTAGCGACGGATTCCTCTGTTGCTAACACCGCATTTTCTTGTAGTGTTAGTTTGGTATGGAATCTAATATCTTTGATGATATATCCTTCAAATTTTCTTCCCACATTATTTGGACCTCAAACCAACCTTTCAGTCTGATCAATGACCTTTGGACTCTTCATTTTTGCTAACTTTGTAATATGATAAACCAGAAGTATTATTTCTTAATTAAATATAAAATAAAACACTAATTATTATTATCTTGGTTCACAAAATGAACAAAGTTTTACTTACATGTGACCGAAACCAATCATTAAAAGTTGTATGATGAGTTCTTTCTATCTTCACTTACCAATCATTAAAAGTTGAGTGATGAGTTCTTTCTATCTTCACTTGACTTAGAGGGCGCTTGCGATTTCAACTTCTTTGTTGGGTCTTAATTTCATTTTGGTGTTCCCTGCATATAATTTAATTGGCCACTATTAAGTTTATATATTTCAAAAATTTTAAAAAAATGCATAACATATATGAAAACAAGATATTAAAACTTAACTCTATAAACGGAGTGACCAAATTACGTAAAGTTGTACAAGACCTATCAATGCACTTGCATTAGTGTTTTGTCATCCAAAATTACATGATCAACTTTATCCATATGACGACCAAAAATTAAAGATAAAGAAGCATCTTGCATTGGAGAATGTTCCATAGTACCCTTATTCCTTACCGATCAGTTGAACATTGTTTCAACTCCTTATATCTTGAAAAATGAGTAATGCACTCACCTTCACCTATAATGTACCCTTTTACAATTGATCCTTCAAGATAATTTCTATTCTTCACATATGACTAAAGTGTCAATAAATACCTGCATAAAGTGGCTATGAGATTATAATATTTTATTTAATTAATCATATTATACTATCAAATATGTTCAAAAATAACAAAAATGTCTATGCGACTGTGTGTTTCCATCTGTGTTTGTAACTTTCAACTGGGTACATCCATTGATAATGCACACGACTTCCCAAATTTGCCTCAGTTGCCAAATGAACAACTAAACAGACCATTAGAGTGCAGAAAGATGGGGGAAAATTCATCTCCAGGCCAAAAAGTGTTTCCACAATTTTCACCTCAAGTTCTTCAAGATGACTTACTTTCAAAACTTTAGAACCAATTGTTTCAAAGTAAGTGCACAAATCGGTTATTTATCCAAAAAACAGAAAGTTTACAAATCAATTAGTGCTTGTACCATATTATCTTGTAAAGCTCCCATAATAGCTATTGGAAGTAAATCTTGCATCAAAACATGGCAATCATCACTCTTTAGTCCAATTAGTTTGTGTTGCTTTAATTTAACACATCTTGAGACCTTTGATGAATAGTTGTTTGGTACTTTTATCCTTTTCAACACACTTAAACTCTCATTTTCTCTTTTTGATATTGTATAGCACGTTGAAGGTAACAAAAATTTTCCGTCGGAAAGCTCTTTAAGGTATAGTTCATGTCTTGCGCCCAACAAGTCAAGATGAGATGCTTTCATATGTGGTTTTGTGCCCTTACGCACAATTCTATCACATTTCTAAAATACTTCAATTCACCTATAACTAACAAAATTACAAACAAGAAAATAAATGTTAACACTAATAACAAGTATTATAAATGCTAACAAGTAAAATGACTAAATCAATAGAGTTTGAGTTTTTCTAATATTGACCAAATTTTTCCAAGCAACGGCACCAAAAGCTTGATGTGGTTTCATGCCCTTATACATAATTCTATCACAATCTCTAACAATTAGCACACAAACCCCAGGCAAACGTACTTATCATTATGATTAGTATAATGGCAAGTATATCAAATATTGTATCCTCGGGGATGATCAAATATCATTACTCACTTTTGTTCTATTGTTTAGCCTTCCAATTCAACTATGAAATTGATTAAAATAAACTACTAGGAATAATAATCTAGCTTAACTAATTAAAATCACCTTAACTAATCTTGCTTGCAAGAGGAAATTCAATTGAAAAAATAATACTTGAATGGAAAATTCTCCTAGAATTACCTATGTGAAAAATCCCTTGATTAATTATTTTTCCCTTCTTATGTTTGGTGAAATTCCTATATTATGGCTCACTCTATCTCTAGATGAGTTAGTTGAAATCTCTTTCTAACTAATTTAACATAAGAATGCATTTAGATTAGTGAATTTCCAATTAGATTTCTCTAATTATCAGGAAGAGGTCGAGGCCCCTATATCTAGCAGTCATCTAAATCACCCCTATTATTTTTGTATGGTCTATTCTGCCCTTCCTTTCTCAATTCCAAGTGAAAAACCTAACTCATGAATCAAATAACAATCAAGACAATTCAAGCAATCAAATCCACAAACAATACATAAGAAATTGGAGCTCAATCAACTAAGGAAATAAATTCATTCACATAGATAATAACTAGGGTTCATAACCATCCAAGTATTCAAATACTGTTTAGCTCATCATATTACAAATCAAAGAACATAAAGCAACCATTTAAGAGAAAGAATTGCTCATTCTCACGTCTTCAAATCTTCTCTTCTTCAATGCTTGGAGTTCTTCAACTTGGTTGTGGAAAGTTGAGTGCTTAACCTTGAATCTTCAAGCTTGGTCTCTCTCTTCTTCAAAGATTCTATCTTGTCCCTTGATTTCTCTTGCTAAACTCAAGATTTGGGATGGGTTTTTTCCTCTTAAAACTCTTTATTTTTTGGCTCTTTCAAACCATAGCCAGCCTTCCTCAAAATGCCCTTAAGAGTTATTTATATCTCCCCCAAAATGGAGAGAGAAAAAGCAAAAAAATCTACTTCGGCCCAAGCGGCGTGGCCTAGGGTGGTCTAGACAGTGCTGCTTGGAGTGGTCTAGGTGGAGTCATTTCAATCCAGTCTTTCTACAGTAATTCGGCCTTTTTCTGAAGCAAAACGTAGCTGGGACAATTTCTTGAATTTTAGGGGAATTCAGAGCATGAAATAGGATGATCCAGGTCTTGGTGTCTTCATAAAAGTTGTAGATCCTCATCTCTTTGCCAAAATATTTTTGGACCGAAGCAGCAAACACCGGTTGCTATGTTACGAATAAAGTTCTTTTGAGAAAAACACCTTTTGAACTTCTATTTGGTAGAACTCCCTCAATTGCCTATTTCAAAGTGTTTGGTTGCAACTGCTTTATATTGAATATGCAAGACAACTTGGGTAAATTTGATAGAAAATTGGATGAAGGCATCTTTGTTGGTTATTCTTCTAACAAGAAGGCTTATAGAGTTTTACAATAAAAGAACTTTATATGTAGAGGAAACCATTCATTTGAGTTTTGATGAGTCTAACATTTTCTTGGAAAGAAGAGATGATGATGATGTAGGTACTTCCATGAATGAAAATCAAACTCATCTTCAAGCTCCAACTTTGGAGAATCATGCCAATGAAGAAGAGATGATTGAACAAGAACAAGATAACTAACCCAGTGGTGACCAAGAGCTACCAAAGGATCTAAGATATGCAAGAAGCCACCCTAAGGAGCAACTCATTGGTGATGTCTCTCAAGGTGTTAGAACAAGATGATACTTTATTGACAACTTTACACTTTTATCTCACATTGAGCCTAAAAACATTCATGATGCCTTGTGTGATGATTTTTGGATTGTTGCAATGCAAGAGGAATTAAATCAATTTGAGAGAAACCTAAGTTTGGATTCTTATCCCAAGACCCCTTGATCACCCCATTATTGGTACAAAATAGGTCTTTAGAAATAAACTAAATGAATCCGGAGAAGTTGTTAGAAACAGGGCTAGACTTGTTGCCCAAGGATTCAATCAAGAAGAGGGCATTGACTATGATGAAACTTTTGCTCTGGTAGCTAGACTTGAATCTATAAGAATGCTTTTGGCATTTGCTTGCTTTAAAGGTTTTAAGTTGTTTGAAATGGATGCCAAAAGTGCTTTCCTAAATGGTTTTATTGATGAAGAAGTTTATGTGGAACAACCTCAGTTTTGCTCATGAAAAATTTCCTAACCATGTTTCAAACTATTCAAAGCTTTATATTGTCTAAAACAAGCTCCTAGAGCTTGGTATGAAAGATTGAGTGGTTTTCTTCTTTCAAAAGGATTTTCAAGAGGAAAGGTTGACACAACACTTTTCATAGAAATCTCTTGCAACAATGATCTTTTACTTGTTCAATTATACGTAGATGATATCATATTTGGTGCTACTAATGTTTCTCTTTGTGAGGAGTTTGCCAAATTAATGCAAAGTGAGTTTGAAATGAGCATGATGGGAGAACTCAACTTCCTTCTTAGGCTACAAATCAAGCAAACCAAGGATGGCACTTTCATAAATCAATCCAAGTATACCAAGGAGCTCTTAAAGAGATTTGGAATGGACCCAGCAAAAGATGTTACCATTCCTATAAGTTCATCAACCAAACTTGGCAAAGATGAGAAAGTTAAAAATGTTGATGAGAATGTATATAGAAGTATGATTGATAATTCGCTTTATCTTGCCGCAAGTAGACCGGACATTATGTTTGTCATATGCTTATGTGCTATATTTCAATCTTGTCCAAAAGAGTCATTTAATTGCCGTCAAACATATTCTTCATTATTTAATTGATACACGCAATAATAGTCTTTGGTTTACAAAATTATCTTTTCTTAACCTCATTGCTGATTCGGATGCCGACTATGCCGGATGCAAAGTCGGGCGTAAGAGTACTAGTGGTCATTATCAATTTCTTGGTAGTTGTCTTGTATTTTGGTATAGCAAGAAACAATCTTGTGTGTCATTGTCTACCGTCGAGGCAAAATGTATCGCCACAGGTAGTTGTTGTGCTCAAGTCCTACGGATGAAGCACGCTCTACTTGATTATGGTTTATATTTCAAAAGTGTGCCCAATTTATGTGACAATACTAGTGTCATTAATTTGAGAATAAATCCTATTCAATACTCTAGGACTAAGCATATGGAGATTAAACATCATTTTATTTATGATCATGTAGCTAAAGGTAATATATGATTGGATTATGTGTGTACAAATGAACAAATTACTAACATTTTTACTAAGCCTTTGGCTGAGGAAAGGTTTTGTTATCTTTGAAAAAGCTTAGGAATTTCAAAATTCAATTACTAATTAGTGTATTGAAGTGTGGTAAAAATAGAAAAAATTCGAACGCATGGTTCGGATGCATGGTGTGAAATTCAAAGGTCCAAACTCTCCTCAGAAAATTTCAGACAGAAATATTCGAATGCTAGTTCGGACGCATATGCTTATGTTTTATATTTCAATCTTGTCCAAAAGAGTCTCATTTAATTGCCGTCAAACGTATTCTTCATTATTTAATTGATACACGCAAAAATAGTCTTTGGTTTACAAAATTATCTTTTTTTAACCTCATTGCTGATTCGGATGCCGACTATGCCGGATGCAAAGTCGAGCGTAAGAGTACTTGTAGTCATTATCAATTTCTTGGTAGTTGTCTTGTATTTTGGTATAGCAAGAAACAATCTTGTGTGTCATTGTCTACCGTCAAGGCCAAATGTATCGCCACAGGTAGTTGTTGTGCTCAAGTCCTACGGATGAAGCACGCTCTACTTGATTATGGTTTATATTTCAAAAGTGTGCCCAATTTATGTGACAATACTAGTGTCATTAATTTGAGAATAAATCCTATTCAATACTCTAGGACTAAGCATATAGAGATGAAACATCATTTTATTTATGATCATGTAGCTAAAGGTAATATATGATTGGATTATGTGTGTACAAATGAACAAATTACTGACATTTTTACTAAGCCTTTGGCCGAGGAAAGGTTTTGTTATCTTTGAAAAAGCTTAGGAATTTCAAAATTCAATTACTAATTAGTGTATTGAAGTGTGGTAAAAATAGAAAAAATTCGAACGCATGGTTCGGATGCATTATGTGAAATTCAAAAGGCCAAACTCTCCTCAGAAAATTTCAGACAGAAAGATTCGGATGCTAGTTCGGACGCATAACAAACAATTTGATCATCCAAATTTGCTGAACTGAGGAAACAGAGAAATTTGGACACAAGTTTGAATGCAGACTAGAATGTTCGGTTGTCTGAACATTACGATTACAGTGGTTTTAAAACCGCTTAACCAACTATTTGTCTCATTTAAACCCATTCAAATTCTCTCCTTTCTCAAACCCCACTCTATCCTCTCAAATCCAAGCTCAAATCTCTCACATATTTCACCATTTTCCCTTGAAAATCGTTTGATTTTTGTGTTCTAAGGCCTCTATTATTCTTTAAATTCACTTTTCTTCAAAGAAAAGCACAATGGTTCGCACTAAGAAAGAAAATGTGGCTAAAGGAAAGGGGAAAGCAAAGATGGGAGAAGAAGGACTAATCATCAACGAAACAAGGCAGGTTTGGATTCCTCAAACCACCCTTGGAGTGGATAGATTCATCTCAACAAGGGCAACGGTAGATTTTGAAGAAAGGAGCAAAAGGAGTAGGAAAATCATACCAGGACATAGAGTTGATTTGGACAAGCTTCCCAGCATAGGTAATGTGCTATCAATCTTTGGTGAAATCGGCTAGGGTAGTTTGCTTGGTGTTAATGAAGATTATTTTCCTACCCTTGTATATGAATTCTATGCTAATCTTAAGGAGGAAAGGGTTGAGCATGTTGGGGATAGTATAAGCCAATAGTATTCCTCTAGAGCATCTCAAGTTGATTTTGAGTTCAACGATGCACTAGTTAATAGAATTTGTGGTGTTCATGATGTTGGTGCAAGATATTATTCATTGGGGCAACATTGCTATATTCATGAGTTATTCACAAATGAATGGTTTGAAGAAGCCTTTACTAATGTTTGCAGATTTAGATCCATTAGGGAAAGGAAAATCAAAGCTTTTGATGCTAGATGACGTTTGATGCATCATATAATTACAACTATGATCATTCCTAATTTTGGACATAAATCTTAGATTGAAAACATGCATGTGGTGATTATGCTTGCTTTGCATGAACATAGGAGATTAAATTTTGGGTACATGGCTTTGGAATATATGATTAGTGCAAGGAGAACGACTAACAAAGCTCTACTTTATTGAAGATTACTACCCATGATCTTCAAGCATTTTCATGTTCAATTCCTTAGAAGTGGAAATCTTATGAAGAGTAGAGAAATATACAATAATGAATCCCTCAAAAAGATGTAATTATCACTTGATGTAGATGGTGTGTGGAGGACAAAGAGAGAAACTCCTCAAAGGAGTGAAAGAATGGAGGCTAGTGGAGACAATGAAGAGGGGGAGGAGATTGAAGAAGAAGAGAGAGATGAAGAAAAGGCCTTAGCAAGGGAAAGGAATACAAAGAAGAGGCATGATGTATCAAGTGAGGGGGAGCAACTTCACACAAAAAGGAGATTGTTTGAGGAAGAGCCTATTCCCCAATCTCATCAAAATATTAGTGAAACGCCTAGTGAGGAAGGAGTTACTAGAGGAGACACCATAGTTGCCAAAGTGTTCCAAGAAGCCTTGAAAAATCATATAAAGGAGATGGAGAAAATGTATAAATTCTTTGAATCATTTTCTCCCATGGTTCAAGGTAAATTGGATGGCTTGGACACTAGACTGAAGAACATTGAAGAATTGTCGATGAAGAATATCCAAAGTGGTGAAGGACTCTCTAAACCTCAAGTTAGGGATAAAAAGGATGATGGGGAGATGAGGAAGAAAAGAAAGAAAAAGAGGATCAGGATGATTGCAAAGATGATGGTGGTAACGATAATGATGATCATGGGGCAACTTTGAATTTGTGGCTAGAGAGAGTGAGAAGAATGAAGAAAGAGTCAAACACTCACCTCAAAATGAAGGAGATCAAGAAGAGCCATGAAGGAGGTGAAATTTAAGAGGGAAGCTTGATGGAAAGGACCAAAATCACCTCACCATCCACCATGACATTTAGCCAAAGGAGAGTCAAGCATGTGGTCAAGAAAAAGGGAACAAGGAGTTCCTCTCGGTTGGCTACAACCCCAAAGCTAAACTACACTGGCAAGGAGCAAGCAAGTGAAGGGCCGCTACACATTGAGCTAAAAGGAGTTATGGCAATCACAACAAGCAAATATGGAGTGAAGACAATGAAGAGAATCCAAGACTAAGTACTCGTTAACTCTATCCTATTTTACTTATGTATTTATTCTAGTTTATGTACTTTATAGCTTTTATATGACATGCTTAGTTCATGTATCTAGCATAGTCCATGTATTCTCATGCTTTATCTTTTCATGTGTCTTTCTAGTCTATGTGATCTTTTGAAGCTTAATGATGATATACTAGATTGAGAGCTTATGTTTCTTTTATTTCCATATTTGCTTCACTTTCATCACCCCACATTTGATTGATGGCAAAAAAGGGAGAAGAAAGTGTTGCAAAATGTACCTTGATATAGCTAAACATTATGATGAATGAATGACATTGTGGTTTATTTTAGTTGAATCACTATGGTTGAATGACATTCTAGTTAAATCATTGATGTTTTGAGAACGATGGTCTTGAAGTAGTTTATATGCCTTGAGTTGATTTTGAGTCTATATGATTGGTTGATCAAGACGATTATGTATGATTATTATAGTTGATCACCTTTCCTTGATGATTAAGTGATTGTTTTTTAGCACTTATGTTGCAAAATTTACCTTCGGACGCAGACCAAAATTTTAGTCTTCCAAACTTTGTCAAAAATGATGTTTAGCCAATTTTTGCTCCAATTTTTGCTTAAAACGGTCTTGATCTTCCCTAAAATGTTTGAGCAACCTTGGAAAGTTTTATTCTTCGTAAATCAAATCATTATTTTGAATATTTATGCAATTTGGGCTTGATTTTTCTTTTCAAAACTTGGATTTTCACACCTCAAGTCCAAAAAAAAAAAAAAGACAAGCACAATTAAAGGGAGAGCCTTAAAAATTGATTCTAACCTCTAAAACCTCTCATAGAATGTTTTCTAAATGCTTTCATACTATATTTTCTATCTTGATGGAAGGAAGGGGGATTATAGAGGTTGGTTGGGCCGTAGGCTTATTCATGAGCCATGTTATGTCATTATTCCAAATTGTTCATCATTCATTTATGACATCAATGCTTCATTGAACTATATTGATTAAATCCATCACATTTTGTATCAAATTTTTTCATCATCAAAAATGGGGAGATTGAAATCCCTAAGGGTTTATTATGACAAAATTGATATGAGCTAACTTGAATATTTATTGTGTGATAGGATTATTGAATTGTGGAAGCTAAGAAGTCTCATTGCCTTGAAGATAAAATGCTAAGGAAAACTCAAATGTGCTCAAATATTTAAGTGTATAGAGCATGTCCTAAGAATTGAAGGCTTTCAAGACCTTAGTATAAGTTTACACTTGCTTAATAGGTATATCCTTATAAACCCAACACTTAATTATCTTTGGAATCTATAGAATTTTCAAGAGAGCTCAAAACTTGATTTTCAATCTTAAAAAAAGATTTTCCTTTCAAATGTTTTACCAAGTTCTTGAAAACAGCTTTTGGATTAAAAGCTCTTAAAAAGGTCTTTTTTATAGGTCAAAATTATTTTAAACTTGTTGTGCTTGATTTCTAATCATTTGGACAAAGTTTGAATAGTTCATACTTCAATTCTGACGTCCGAACTAAAAACCTTAGCTGCTGAATTTTTAGAGAAATTCAGACATCAATCGGATGCTTGTATCCAAATTCAGTCGATCGAATTTGTCTTGGCAACCTAAAAATATAAAAATTTGGACAATCATTCAGACGCAGGAGTCCATGTTCGGTCGATCAAATTTTACTATTACTAGCTGTTAGTAGTCGTTACTTGAACGTTGCAACTGATTTTTAAGCCCTAGAAAAGACATAAACTTCAGATTTTTGAGTAGTTCTTGAGCCTTTAAGAATCTTTACTCTTGCCAATCATTCTTTATCAAAACTCTCTCTTTTGTCTTGTGCTAAAGATTTGAATTACAAGATTCCATAGACAAAAAAGTGAAGTGGTGCTAAATTTTTCATCATCTAGCAAGTTGTTGGTAACATCCTTCTCTTTTTATCTGCTTGTTTTATTCAAGGTTATCTTAAGGATATACAACCCTTCTGAAAGGGTGAACCTTGATTGTTTTAAGTAAAAAGAGATTGTGGAGTAAAACTCTTGTTAGGTGAGCCTCTCTTGTATCTTGTATAACTTTTGTTATAGTGGTATTTGGTTAAAAGTCTTGATTTAGGGCTTAAGGTAGTGGATGTAGATCTTGTGTGATCGAACTAGTATAAATTACTTGTGTAATCTTCTCTCCTCCCTCTTTTAATTTGAGAACTCATTGTGCTATCTTGTATATCTTATTGTGTATTTGATTTTAAAATTCTTACAAGCTATTTTCTCAAAAAAAAAGTTTTTGAAAATTAGCCAAAGACCTAATTCACTCTCCCCCCCTCGGTCTTTCAAATATCATTTTGAAAATGAGTCTTATATACCTCATTCTCTACATACTGTTCTTACTAAAGCAGCGAAACTCATACAATTTAATCCACCTAAGTTTTCTTCCAACATTAACACTACTTAATACATCAAATGGCACCCTGTTGTACCTACTCTCTAAAATTGAACACATACAGATCTTGCCAAAAAGTTTTATAGAATTTTGAGAACCTCTACTATTTAAAACTATTTTTAAGACCTCTACTAGGGATTTGATTTTAGGCTACTGTTTAAAGCTATCTTACACTAGAAATACATTGGCTGAATTGATGGCTTTACATCTTGGAATCAGACTCTCAAACCATTGTTAATCTTAGTCATAATTTGAAGAACAAATATCTACATTATGATTCTATTATTTGTGATTCTAGTTCACTCCAACTTTAGGCATTGTTATTGGGAGGCAAATCGAGTGGATGATGGGCCAGTTAAAAATGCAGGGGGAAATGGTTATGCAAAAGGAATTATTTTTCACCCCTTCCCATGAATTGACTTTTTTGTATGAGGACTATGTACTCACATGCCCTTTATAAACCTCCTTGATGACAATAAAACTCTCTTTCCTTTTAAACAAAAAAAAACAAAAAGTTTTTTTATATCCCTACTTAGTGCACAACCACTTTCATTTTTATTTTTCTTTTCTTAAAAGCTTTTTCTTTTCTCTTTCCTTTCTCCTCCTTGTCTTGTTTCCTTAGTTCCCGTAAAACCCTAGTCACCATCGTTGATGAAAATTACTAGCAAGCATAGTTGTTCGTGTTATCACTAGTGGCATCTACAGTTTAAAAATAGTTGGCTTTTTCTTTTTCTTTTTTTCATAAAAATGTAATCAAACCTTAGTTTTTCGTAAACACTAGGGTAAATCTTTAAGAAATAATCATAGTTGCCATAGATGTTCATAAAATTCTCTGAAATAGTACAACATTCTCTCTTAGTTTTCTACCATGTGGTCTATTGATCTTTGGTTTTAGAAGCTTTATCATATGGTAGGGAAAGGAGCCCCAAAACCTTTGACTAACTCAAGTAGAATTTGACGACTAAAAAGGAAGTATTTTACAGACAAGAGAAGAGATGAGAAAGATTCAAAGAATTAGAATATTGTGTCTAACATGACGGCAAAAGTAGTGATTAAATAGGTTTATTGGAAATTGAAACTATGGCAGAAAATTACAAGAGTTTTTCATGGTTGTAATGGGCAAGGCTTTGTGATTTTTTTAGGGGGCTTAGGATGGTAAAATTTTTCTCTCTCCTTTCTAGCGTGTCTAAGATTCAAATCTCATATATATGCTATTGTCACTGGCAGTTGACTACAACACGAAAGAACAAAGAAAAAAGGTAAAGAGATGGGGCGAAAAGAGAAACCCAGTCTCTCTTTTTGGTCTTCAATGGATAGGGTCTTGATTATCAAATTCCAGTCTGGTCTCCAAAAGCCGTAAAACCCAAATTTAGAACTGTTTGCATGTCAGCTTCGCGATGTGAGTGGTTGTTGTTTGGACTGTCAATCTGGGCAAGCCCGTCTGTTGTACCGGAGTTTGACTGACATTAGCACTGGGCGGAAGTGCGCGTGGGGCACGTTCTTCTATGCAAAAAAGTTTCATATAAATTTGAACCCATTTTTCTCACCGACTTTCGCTGTTCCTAAGCCATAAAGGTTTTTTGTCGAACAAAAAATGCCTGCATTGACCCAAGTCATCTCCACTAATTATGTCGCACAAATTTATACGTATGTGAGGCCAACAGATTGTATAGATCTACTGAAAAATTTTCATTAAAATGATATAATTAATTTAAAGCAATGAAGTATGGTATTTTTGTCAATGTTACACTTAAAAATTCCCTAGGCCTGACTGATTACGTTGTAATTTACGACGAAAGCACATTGACATGTACACTGAATGATAGCACCACCCTAGATTAGAGGAGATTTTTTATCTATGGCTATCTGCCTTCACCCATTCGCCCTCATCAGGGGTCCCCAAAATACTGGCCAATTTATCACGAATAAGCATGATTTTTTGGCCCTTACCTCAGTCTCAATGACTGTGTTGGTTTCCTTGTCTTTTTCGGCAATGTTTCAAAAACTTTCTTTACAAGGCCCGGGTAATATACCTCGTTCATGTCTAACATACACTGCCACCCCAACTGCTTAAAGGTTTGTGTAATATGGAAGGCCTGGTCTAGTGCAGGAGTAATAGACCGCTCTACAATCATGCTGGCGTGTAGCCTTTCATCAAGCCACTCTTTATTTTTCACGAAAGAGAATTGGCGTTCCCTATCATCCGAGTTTTTGTTTGTCAACTACAACCTTCCCTTTTCCTCCATGTGACCTCTTTGACCCTCTCTTCATGTTCATGCTAATTGTGTTCCTAGTCCAATCACGAAACACTATTAAAAACCTACAAAACCACCAGTGTGCGCAAGCCCCCTTCCACGTTCCCCGACAGGTCGATCCCTTGCTTGAACACCATTATACACACAAATGTCACTGCCACAAGCCTAGGAGAAAGTCATCCTACTAAATTCTCACAAGGCAACTAGCTGCAATGCACCATATCCCCATTAAAGCACATACAAAATTTCCTCCTACAATATCTCAAACTGGCTTGGATTATATTATATTAGACAAAGGAATGCAAAAAAACCACTAGGGATTAGCACCAGTATTAGACACAGTGTATAACTAGATAGTGGTGAGACAGGACTTCTCATTGTTTTTCCAAAATTTTTAGCATGAAATGTGCAACAGCATAGGGTCCAATAATGGGAGTGGTATCAAGCATGTTGAATGCTCAACATAATCACAAAACATTTCAACATCTTACAAGCACAAATTAGCCATTTCATTGAGGATTGCCATGCATCTCCTTTTCTAATTATTTGTTTAGCATAGGCTATAAGCAACATTTATAACATGGTACAACAACTAAATTAATTTCCTGAGATATTATAGACCAGTACCTTGTGCCTCAAGGTTTTTTTAAAATCTATGTGGAAAAAGTTGACACCTTCTCAAGAACAACACTAATGATAACAATTTGTGCCACCACTACTCCCAAGTCGGACTTAAGAGTGAAGATTCGGGAAGTGATTTCAATTTTTCTCATGATGGTCGGACATTTTTGATCAAATTACTACCAGGCTATACTTTAGACAATCCTCTGGGTATCACACAAGAGACTAAAACCATAAAGGACTTTAAGGACCCCACCCCAAAAACAAAAAAAAAAAGTTCAAATCAAATAAACAATAATTTCTTTGCTTTGGGGTCTCTAATGGATAACATCCTCCCCAAACAAATGTTCAAGAAATCATATTGGTAGATAATGTCAGAAACATATGAAATTCAAAAAATATGCAGCCTTTAATTCCAATCAGGATATGAAATAATTCTATTCTAAAGCACACGAGAGGTACAATTACAATTGCAAGGATCAAAAAACTAGTTTGCAATCATATTTATTAGTGTTTCTCAAAACAAGCATCTAGACATCATAGGTATTACAGAAGAACTTAAACTTTGTTACTATCTGCAATGAGGAGAAGGATAAGATATTAATACTATCAGATAGAGTCAAAGGGCATCACCTAAGAGATAACTTTATGAACACCAAAACAACACGACAACACAACTATCGTTAGTTTTAAAAAGGATAAAACCTCCACGCTTCTTGCTAGAGGAAGAAAAGTGACTATAAAGTTACTATCAAAGACTAAACACGAAAAAATCACGGCAGTTGTTGATCTTGCCGTTTTCAGTCAATTTTGGTTTTAGTATCCCCTTATATATTTCATCACCTTGTTACCGTAGCCAACTGCTTTCATTGCTCTCAACTATGACCTTAAAGTGCCTCGGTTTGAGTTTCTACCAAATGCAAGAAGAAAACAATACAGAGTACCCCAAACCAACTACGATCCCCAACACTACCTTAGCTGTTAAACTTCCTACACTAGTTTTATCCACGTCAGCCAGAGCAAAATCCAGAGCCAATAAGAAACAGGTAGAACTAAAATGGACAAGCATAATCGCAGTAAGCATGCACTTCTTGACAATAATGAGAACAAAAATCACTTCAAATCTATAGGAAACAAAAAGAGGGATGCGCACTCTGAATCGAAGTTTAGAACTTCATTTTAAATTAGAAATATGAAGAAAAATCAGGTGAATTACTAATTCACCTAGTATCGTTTAGTCATTTTTCCATTTTCTACACATCATGAGCTATTTAAATATAGCCAAGAATACTCATCTTTTGACAACTATAAAAAAACTGACCACTTTCACCCAGACTAGTGAAAGAGAAGGAAAAAATTCTCAAAAGTTGTTGATTAGTTGTCCGAAAAATTAGCATTTGCAGAGAAAGCCTCCAAAATGTTACCTTCCCCAACCGCCAAACCAAAGTACTGAATGTTTATCGCATTATCTTATTTGATATTTTTATGTAGAGCTCCCCCAACTAAAAGAAAAGAATGATTCTTTGAATGAAACTGAAACACCTTCCCACCATATTAATTGGTTCAAAGAAACTTGCAGCAATACAGAGCAGTTGAAGTCGGGAGTCTAGAGTTCGAAACTAGATTCTCATCTAAATCTATCATACGAACCCACCAGCAATGTTCTAAATCTATCAAACATGTTTTAATCAATGACCTAGAAACATCATCAAGAACCCTCCTGCGCGGACCAAAAAACATACTCACAAAACAGTTACAACTGTCAAAATATTTTGCAGCAGACACCAAGGGAAAAAAATTTTTGACTCGGAAAAGCAAAATACCATCCAAGATCAAACATTTAATGTCCCATACACATTGCAGATGCAATTATGCATATATGAACCTAATGGTTGATATGGACAAATGTAAGTAAGAGAGAGAAGAGGAGATACTTCGGTAAATGCCACAGATGGAAGCTCCTGAACTGTTCTGAAATATTCACTGCAGTAGCAGAAGAACAAGAAGAAAATATCGGTCAAATATAGAGGGGTGACCAGCGATGAGTTGCAAAGTTGCTTGTCCCCAAATATGGTCCAGCTGTGTGCAAGTTAGAGTTAGAATGAAGTCAGGGGTCGGGTTTTTGATTTTTTATTATAGGTTAGTGTGGAGCCCGACAGATGTTGGCAGGGGGTGCCTGTATACAACTAATTCCTTTGAATGCTGGGCATCAGGGCTTCACTGCTCAGTAAGGCCGTCTCAACAATTCCTTCTGAGCAGTGAAAGTCAGGCACCCTAAATGTACCGGTGCTTGACTAATACCTCCGGCAGTGAATGGTGGGTCCCCACTGTTATGTGTATCTAGGGACATGAGATTCACTGCTCATGAACATTCTTCTTGAGCAGTGAATCTCGGGCACCCGGAATATAGTGATGCCTAACCAAAGAACAGTAGCAATGAATGGCTGAAGCTTACTTTGCTGAGTATATGGGTACTCCTGCTCAAGAAGGCTGTCCACACTTGACAATTCACTGCACAAGTGCCTGATTCAACCCCGCTAGCAGCATAGTTTTCCCATAGGGATTCAACAATCGAATCTGTGAAGTCTGATCACATCCAGAGCTGCGCCGGCATACAACCTTGGATTACTCCCATAGTGTAGGGGAAACGCTGTGACCTTCTTGGTTGCATATATTTTTAGCTTCATTCTGAATCTCAGAAAAAAAGGGGTCATTTATGTTATGCATACGAATGAAGTTATGAACCACACAATAAGCGACGATAATTGCTTTCTGTCTTGCCATGCTATAAGGCAGCATTCTTTTTAGTAAACAAAATCATATCTACAGAATCCAAAAAGAATGCTCTTTTCACAATGTACACCATTTTACCCAAAGTCGAGCCATAAAGGTTTCAAATAACCTGCGATGCTTCAGCAACATATGTACATTTCCTTGGAGATTTCCACAACCAACAATGACAATGTTGACTTTTGTGTGTGTGTTTTTCCTTATCTCCTTGTTGAGTCTACACGGCAAGAATACAGGTTAGGTTCAAATACTTCCCAACTGCATGGCAAAACCGGGGCCGCTAGGTGAATACATGACCTCTTAACACCTAGACTAACTGTTCGTTCATTTGCCGCCAATTATCAACCTTCGACATTCTTTACCATTTCTTTTCCTTCGAAGAAATACTGGGTCAATGTCAAGACCAAGCAAGCATGACACCAAATAAGAAAAGATCACTACAATGACTTCTACACCATAGTCCGCGTAAAATCTGGCATTTTTTCTTTTGATTAAAAAAAGGTTATTCTTTCACATGTTAGTAAAATAATATATTAGAAATAAAACTGTTAACCCTAAGGGCAAATCATGTAGTTATTATTAGTGTTGACTAATGACAAACATTGATAAGGACTAATATGCGTGTATGTTGTGTGATAGGATTTGTGAATTAAGAAGTATGAAGTCTCATTGCCTTGAAGCCATAATGCAAGAACAACTCCAATATGTCAAAGTGATTGAAGATTGAAGAGTTTGTTCAAGATGATTGAAGGCTTTGAAGACATGATGTGTAGGTTACATGTGCTTAATAGGTAAACTTTGTAAACCCTACACTCTTAAGCCTTGGAATCTATGAGTCGTAAATTGAGAGCACAAAACTTGACTTAAATGGTTTCAATGGTTTTGAACTTACCTTAATTATCAAGTTTTCATCAATGGTTTTTGCACTTAAAAGGTCTTTGATGACTTATCTTTTAGGCTAGAAGGTTTTTCAACTTGTTTGAATTGATTTGAATATGTTTTGACAAAGTTTAAAAAGTTCGGACGCAAAATTCGAAAAAATTCGGTCGTCCGAATTTTTTCTACATTGTGAACAGTAACACTGTTTATATGAACAGTACCGACTATTTTTCCAAGAAATTCGGACGCACGTTAGGACGCACGTAGAAAAATTTGGTCGTTCGAATTTTTAAACAGTACGTAAACAGTACTGTACAATGAACAGTACCACTATTTTTCCAGAGAAATTCGGACGCAAATTCAAACGCGGGATGAAAATTTGGTCGTCCGAATTTTCCCTCTATTGTGAACAGTAATGAACAGTACCGTCCGAAAAATTCGGTTGTCCGAATTTTCTGAAACTAGCCGTTTTATGACTGTTAAGGCTAATTTTTCAAATCTATAAAAGCCACAAACTCCAGATATTTTAAAGAACTTTTAAACCTTCAAAATCCTTCAAGATCTAACTTGTTTTACATCAAAATTTTTGAAAAGCTCTCAAATTGCCTTGTGCTCAAAGGTTGAAATTCAAGATTCCAAAGGCAAGAAGTGAAGTGGTGCTAGCAATTGTTTTCATCCACCAAGAAGTGTTGGTAACATCCAAACTCTTTCTTTACACTATTATTGTGATTGATACAAGGTTATCTTGTGACGTAAAACCCTTTTGATAAGGGTGAGCCATAGACTAGATTAATCAAGATTGTGGTGTAAAACCCGTGTGTGGGTGAGCCTTGGATTAGATTGGTCTTTAGGTTGTCTTTAGATATAAAATCCTTGTGGAAGGGTGCGTCTTGTTTGTAGGATTACAAAGGAGGTTGTTGGTGTAAAATCCTTGTTGGATGAGCCTCTTGTGTAATTGCCTAAATTGAGCATATAGTGAATTGGTTGAAATCCTTGAGTGTGGAACTCAAGGTAGTGGATGTAAATCTTGGAGAGATCGAACCACTATTTCTTTATAGCTTTACTTGTTACATACTTGTGTTATTATTATTTGTTCATAGTTGTTGATTGATTGGTTGTGATCTTATAGTTTGGTAATCTTGTCTTAACCATCAAATCACATATAAACTAGAAGTTTGTGAATTTAAAGAAGAGCTTCATTAAGGCAAAGGGTTTCCAAAAAGAGCTTTCGATAATTAGCCAAAGACCTAATTCACCCCCCCTCTTAGGTCTTTCAAAAACAACACTCATTGCCAAATAAAATGATTCTAAACAAAGGTTACCAAACCCATATGATTGGCGAAATTGATTAGAAAATTAAATTCTATTACATAATATATACTAGAAAATCATACAAGGAAGAAGAGCATTGATTTTCACGGTAATAACCCCAGGAGATGTATAGAACATTCTCTCACCCAACTATAACAAAACTATCATTCAAAGAAGTTTACCTAGAAGGCATGTCATGAGGAATTCCCCGTTTGCTATTTGCCAATTTATTTTTTTACTATTAATTAGGAAAACTTACATTAAAAAAATTGTTAATGTTAAATTAAAAATTTATCTATTAAAATTTCCAACACGTACACAACAATAGTCTTTGTGGGAGCCCCGGTTGTTTTTTTCCCGCCACTTTGTCAGGCCAGCTAACAGTCATCACACCCCTTATTTGCCAAACAAGCACAGCAGAATATATGTAGTTCAGAAAATGATATGACATAGGAATAAGTACATTTCTTGCTCAAGAACCAAAGATTATTACACTACTTGTAGCACTACAGGGGTTACATTACACTTAAGAACATTACTTCTTGGTCCACCTAGCAGGTGGAAGTAGGGCATCTCCCAGGCTATCCTCTAGGGATTAAGTGCGTAGAAGGTTCGAAACATGCATTGTCCCCAAAAGCTGAATTCGGCGCTTGGAAGTCCATGCTAATGTAAGAAGAACATGCATGTTGCATATTGGTGAAAATCAAGTGATTTCCCTATGCATTTTTTGCCTTGCACACAGATTCAGCCCTTATAGCAGTTATCTCAAAATCCGTTAATTGAGGCACGGCACTCAACCCAGTTGAGAAATACACCAGTTTTTCTACCTTTAAAGACGAGGTATGCTGCTTTCTTAGTCATCGAAGCCGATTCACAGCGACCCAACCATTTGAGTTAGCTAGTTTTATAGGAGAAAAAATTGTCTCTTGCGGTGCGCTTTTGTCACTGACAATAGTGTTTGGCTAGTAGTACATTCGTGACTCTCCTGTAGCCGTTGCATGGCCCTACTCAAGCAAAAGCATTACCCTAATAAAATATCCTTACCCTAAATTTATAATAAAATTTATGGTATAAACTCGTAATCAATAATGAAGCATAAAAGATGTTCAGAGACCATGACTAGTTCATCAACTTTCAAATTCTCCAATTTGTTGTCTAAATTATAATTGACAATAAAAACTTACTTTATTTGAAGGCAAAGAATAAGACAAAAATCTTTATAGAAGCCGAACAGAAACTAGTGAAATCTTTTGCGAACACCATTGCCTTTATTAAAAATTTTGAATGAAACCGAATAAAAATCGGTAAAAGAATCACATAAGATAAAAGCTCAAAATTTTCGAATAAGAAAATTCAAATCTTGAAAACAAAAGAATCTTATGAGACTAAAGCTCGAATCGTTTTTTTTTAAATTCACCAATGCAAACTGCTTTGAGGAGGCATGGGATTCAATGTTGCAGAGGCACGTGAGGAATTTCACAAATGAGTTCAAGGCTCAAGTGCGTGCACATGCTATTCGAATTTCGCCACTCCTCGTTACCAAACAATAAGGTTAAAGAAGGCTCTGATACCACATGAAAGAAATTATAATTTAGACATGAACCAAAATATGTCTCGCAGTGAAAAAATTAACTAAAATGCGTACCTTTAGCCAATATTATTCAAGTAATTGCGTAAAGATGATATCTTGATTTGTACAGCCTCGATTCCTCCATCTCTGTGTAGTTTTGTATGGGAGTCTTCTAACCTATGCCTATCAATGTTAAAAAAAAACCTGGAACTGATGGTGTTACACATGCTTTCTATAGGCTAGGCTAGGGACTCTCATATGATGGATACCAATTAGAATTTTCTTCCGTCAAGAAAACATCCAAAATATATTTCAAAATCATAACCAATCATATATTTATTAATATTTGCCTAATTTACTTAGATAGGAGAAAATATAGTAACTACTTATAATATGTGGGCCACATTAAGGTCTTTTTATCAAGATCAAATTCTTACATTCTCCCACTTGGCCCACATGTTATAATTAGGTAATGCCTTTATGAGTGATTGAAAAAACTCAAAGTATGGCCAAGAAACTTTACAATCACTCTATTGCAATATGGTTATGCAACGGTTACTTAATCAGAAAATGTAATACAAAAATCATAGCGGTTATGTTCTTCTGTTGAACACTCCTTTCCATATATTACAATATAAAACATCTCCTAATCAAGCCCCTAAACTTTATGAATGAACTTAATATAAGTCATTTAGGGTCCAACCTTATGGATCCAATATGGATCACAACTTGATACATTAACTTTATGTGCACAATCATGTGAATAAAATTACTCAAATGTCTAGACAATTAATGTCAGTATGGTAATACCTTTATGTGTTAATTGAGTAACCAGAGTTGAATAATTAATCAGCTGGTAACTTAAAATTTTAACTCTATAACTTTATACTCAATTGCCACTTGCTGTAAACTGACAAAGAAACTGTATGTCGAGTTGCTTATTCAACTATCAAAATAAATTGTTCAAAATGAACGATATAGTTGAATAACATAAACTTGGCTAATAGCAAAATCGATGAACAATATGCCAAATTATATGCCTGTGATACCATCATAGCATCCTTGAATTTCACATTCTTTCAATGTATTGTAATAAACAGATAATTATCTTAAATGTGACAAGCTTAAGTAATGAGCAACATTTTATATAACTTAATAAGAATACCATAATTTCGGTCACAAGAACATTGATAAAATGTTCTTTACAATCCTTCATTAATCTCTATGCAAATAATACAAGAGATTATAATTAAGACCCCCTTATATTGATATTCAAAATATAAAATTGCTCAAAAGTCACATACATTCTTTTGCCAAATTATGCAAAATAAATATCAACATATGAGAGTAATAAACTTTATTTACTCCCACTAACCTTGAGGTATATAAATAAACAATGATGCACTTCAAAACAAAACGAAGAAACATCATCATAACTTTTGATATACCATTGGAAGAAAACAATTTCAGACATTTAGAGAGTTTCATTATCTTGCAAAATGAATTATCAAAATATATGAAAACCTTTATACATGCACATGTATACCTCTCCATTATATATGATGCATGATGCATATCAAATCATATTTTCATATCCATTAAAAGTAACTCTATATCAAAATGAGTTATAATGTCATGAATACTCCAATAGAATCCTTCATTAAAACTTAAAGTAAGTTTTCATGATAATGGATGCCCTTTAAATGAAAATTTGAGAAATAAGTCTAACTTTACTACTCAAAACTACTAGATAAAACATAATGACCTATATTAGTATGTACTAATACAGGTTAACTCTAGTAATTTGAACAAGATTTAGACTTAACTCTGATCTCAAATAGAGCACTCGTTTATGGCATTAAACCAAAATATGGAGTCTAAATTATTCATGACTTATGAAAAATATAATTGAACTATTTTTATTCTAACAAAAAGGTTAGAATATCAAAGGTATACGATCAGTAGAAGTGATTAAAACTCTAAATTCATAAAGAACCTATAACTCCAATTGTTTTTGAAATATTTCATCAATGGAAGAAATAAAAAAGAGTGCTCTTTATGTAGTTCTTCAAAGAAATCCTCATTTTGAGTTTGAAAAACTAGGTGGAGAATATAAAAGGACGATAAATTTAAATTTTGGAGTTAAAAATAATATCAAATAAACAACCACTTATTATCCTTATCCAATTTCATCGGTTAAGGGTTTTAAATTCCTTACCTCATTTGGAAACTTTCATATGTGTAGTCATTAGAGATGCGGTTTCCAAACATTCTTGTAAAAAAAACTCAAAAGAAACCTCATCTTATACACAAAAGTGGTTCTAAAACTTTTCCAAAGGTGCATGTAACTTAAATTACAACTACGTTTATTCTCACAATATTAATTATAGTTTCATTTTCTAATCTCACAGCATACTTTATGGTGAAAATAAATAGAATATCACGGGATGTTACTTTCCATCTTTTATTTCTTCCTTTCTCCTTATTTTCAAACCTTCTAAAGTATCAAGTACTTCAATTTTATCAAACAAGGATAAGAAAATGCCTTATTGTGAATAATTTTCAATAAATGAGATAAGATATCTCTCACTATTCACGAAAGAAATAAAAGCATTCAAAAACACTTATAATCTCATGGAATTCAGAACTCATTTGACATTTTCAATAATCTTGATGGGTTTGCCTTAACTTATGCAATCCCAATAATTACTAAAAAGATCGAAGAAATCTTGAACTTTAGGGATTTTTTTCCTCATTTAGTAATCTTTATGAAGATGTTTTACAACCTCCTATATACGTATGTCAAAAACAGATGAGCTCTAAATGATAACATAATACTTTATGCCAATTACATTAGTATGCAGGATTAAAACTAATGTATGAGTGAGTTTGACTTAAATATTCGAAAAATATTTTCGAAATTCCAAATTGAAACCAGATTTAAGCAATTTAACTTTAAAATAAAATTTCAAAAAATAGTAGGTCATAGAATATATTTTTCAAAAATTAATATTTTAACATTAATTCTAAATAACACTCATCCAAATACATCATAAATGGATGCTTTTAATAAAAATAAATTTTATTTTCTTAAAATCTTGAACAAAATTGGCGAATGAATTACAAAATGAATTTTTTTTATGTTATCAAATTTCATAAAATGGACTACAAAATGAGACCATTTCCTTATGAGTCATACAACAAATGAAGGTAAGTTTCTTTATAGCATTCCAAAATTATTCGTATGAAATACCATTAAACCACATTGGTATTTTCTTAATTGGAATACTTTACCCATTTATAAATATTTTCTTTTATCATATGACACGAATAATATTTTATGTGTTTTATATTCCCTATATTCTCTTAAAGCACATGGTCAAAGATTTTATAATTGACCATTCATCTTTATGTGTGTACAAGCATGTATGCAATTATGAGCATACAAGAAAAGAGACCAAAAAGAAATATCAATATATGACTCAAAACATAAAATCAAATGGAACATATAATCTAACATTGTCCTTTACTTTTGCACACTCCTACTATATTGTGCATGCCCAAAATTTTTATTGCAAAGGATGTCACAAAATAACATTGAAATTGTAAAATAAGAATTTTTCCAAGTCATAATCAAGGAAAAAACATAATAATCAAGGATAAAGACATATTAATGGTATGAATCTCAAACCATCAGCTAATGAATCAAGTAATGTCAATTCAAAAGTAAATTCTCGTATTTGATGGTCAAAACCACCAACCATAACAGAATTTACTAAAATACTTTATAATAAGACAAATCAACTAAACTGGTAAGACAAATCATCCATACATGCGGGCATACGATAATTTTCTAAATGTCTAGTTTATAGTCTCATTTCAATTAATCTCATCAAAATAATAACCTCCCTGTGGAGCCAATTTATTATTTCTTCTAAATGTCATCATTCAACCTCTTAACTTTATGAGGTTGAATTTATCTTTATGTATCAAATACTTAAAATGTTGTGGCTATTCTTAAGCACATGATATAAAATAAAATAAACTTGCACGATGACATTCAAGAATATTCTTAAATTTGTCAACTTATCTTAACATTGACAAAACTAAAATAGTGTACATAAATACAATAAATGAGGTGTATAATAAACATTTATTTTGACAATTAATAATCACGAAACTTAATATAATTAAAAATTCTTATTACTTTAAAATACTTGGGATGCTGTGGCTACTCTCAAATACATAACGTAATTGTATTTCTGATAAACACCTCCAAAATATCAACTATCATTATGTTGATAAGATTTTTGTATGTACACATAATGTAATAAATATGCCTCTAAAATTATTTGTTATCTTATAGATATTATTATTTAGTCACCAAAACTTTATGTGACTAAAATTCTTATGTGTCAAGTATTTAAGATGCTTTGGCAACTCTTAAACAATTGACACAAATATAAATATTTTTTTATGGCATCACAAATAATTATATGCAAAATTAACTTAACTGTATGTTGATTTACACAAAAATACATGGCGACATGGGATTTAATCATCATACCATATTTAATTCCATGACATTTTGTTTAAATATAGTCCAAAATATAATGAAAAATGTCATCGAATTAAAATAAAATAAATCAACGTCCCAAGTTGAAAGAGACTTTATAGAGGCACTATTTAAAAAATATCTTGATGTCCTAAAAGTTTAAGGCTTTAATGGAAGGAATAAAATATCCTTACCCTAAATTTATAATAAAATTTCTGGCATAAACTCGTAATCAGTAATGAAGCATAAAAGATGTTTAGAGACCATGACTAGTTCATCAACTTGCAAATTCTCCAATTTGTTGTCTAAATTCTAATTGACAATAAAAACTTACTTTATTTGAAGGCAAAGAATAAGACAAAAATCTTCATAGAAGACTTCATAGAAGTCGAACAGAAACTAGTGAAATCTTTTGCGAAAATCATTGCCTTTATTGAAAATTTCAACGAAACCGAATAAAAATCGGTAAAAGAATCACATAAGATAAAAGCTCAAAACTTTTGAATATGAAAAATCAAATCTTGAAAATAAAAGAATCATATGAGACTAAAGCTCTAATCTTTTTTTTTTTAATTCACCAATGCAAACTGCTTTGAGGAGGCATGGGATTCAATGTTGCAGAGGCACGTGAGGAATTTCACAAATGAGCTCAAGGCTCAAGTGCGTGCACACGCTGTTCGAATTCCGCCACTCCTCGTTACCAAACAATAAGGTTAAAAAAGGCTCTGATACCACATAAAAGAAATTATAATATAGACATGAACCAAAATATATCTCGCAACGAAAAAAATTAACTAAAATGCGTACCTTTAGCCAATATTATTCAAGTAATTACGTAAAGATGATATCTTGATTTGTACAGCCTCGATTCCTCCATCTCTGTGTAGTTTTGTATGAGAGTCTTCTAACATATGCCTATCAATGTTAAAAAAAAACCCTGAAACTGATGGTGTTACACATGCTTTATATAGGCTAGGTTAGGGACCCTCATATGATGGATTTCAATTAATATTTTCTTCCATCAAAGAAACATCCGAAATATATTTCAAAATCATAACCAATCATATATTTATTAATATTTACTTAATTTACTTAGATAGAAGAAAATTTAGTAACTATTTATAATATATGGATCACATTAAAACCTTTTTATCAAGACCAAATTCTTACACATATTACGGACTATAGATGCCAAAAAGCAACAAAATGAATTCCCAAAAATTGCTACCGTGTGGCACCATGATAGATTTATCTCCACTGATTTTTGCTAGTTGGTGGGGTTCATGTGATGACATGCTGTAGGCATGTTTGCATATTCCTATGCGTTCATATTGGCCGCCCCTATTTTTGACTTATATCCTATTCAAATTTTTTTATTCAAAAAGTACTAGGGTGATCACAAAAGATTCTGACCTAAGATTGCAATGAAGCATAACAGCTACAGAAAGTAATATTAAAACCACGCAAGCACCTTTATCATCCGCCAAAACAAGCTAACAGATCTGCCAAATTAGAGGCTAATTTTTGGCAATCTTCTAATACATTTTAAAATCAATCTCCAGTAATTATTGAATCACTTTCCCATGTAGGCAGTATTTCTGCCCCAATGGCGTTGCTGCTGTTTGTTTTAGCTAGTGTGGTGTTGCCCCTATAAAGCAGCACCAGACGGACAATTCAATCAACCCATTAGTAGACAAAAGACGAGCAAGTCCAGATGGAATATCAACACCATCACAGACATCACCATATGCAGCTTTACCCCAGTAGCTGCATTTGTAGCCAAATAATGTGAATTCCTCCTTACCGAGGCACGTAGAGTTTCTTCAAGCATCATTTCCAGTGGAGAAAACAAGAGAAGGGGTTTTAGTTAGTGGAGTTTATTTCATATTACCCAAATTACTGTATGGATATAACAGTTCGTTGAATCTTGATTAATCCAAATTATTATCAACTTCAAATAGGATCAACCACAGACCCCCTTCTCTCCTAAAGACTCTCACATTCGACATTCCAAAAAAAGGAGTAGTCGGAGAATAGATGAAAATACAAGTTGTAACAAGCATACAACACAGATAATCACAATGGTTCAGGAATTTAAAAGTTAACTACTGGTCCATGCAGGCAAAGGGACCAACAATGCCCTTGCTGCACTACGATGACCATTTTTACATGTTTTGAACCGCTATGTCCAATATGTCCTAATGTCCAGCACTTGTCGAGATTACAGTAATACAACTCAGATAATGCAGAGGACGCGTGCCAACGACCCACAAAATGTGTTCATACGTTCCAAACTACTCGCTAGAATATAGAGGTCCACTGCATAGGAAAAAAGATAATAGATTCTGACATGGATTTTGAGCAGAGAATATCAGTCAGCAGCTGTAGCTTCAGTGTCCGTAGCTGCCTCTGAACTTGGCTCGAGTATCTTATTACGTACGTGTCACGCCCTTCTGGGTCCATGGACATCCATCGCTTCCTCCACTACTCACCACTATAGAAGCTATTCACGACTATGTCGTACTCCTTATGTGAGATGTACTTAAAGTCGTGATTTAGAACCTCCATGCACTGGGGGAAGTTATAGACGTCTTCAACTTGTCTTTTTTCCTCCTCCTCCAAATATCTACTCTCGCGTTCCTCAGCCTGAAGTTCCACAATACGCCACCAACTACTCAAATCACTGACTCAGCCTTCGTTCATGTCAGATTTGTAGGAGCTTCTAGAACTTTTTCCCTTGTTCCACTTACTACCGCAGCTCACTTTGTATGCCCTGACAAGATGGGCATTGGGCTTGCATTGAGCTCAACATCCTGGCAAGGCAACACTTTTGATGCATGCTCATGATGAAGCTTTACCCTCGCCTCCTCCTCCGCTGTCATTAGCCCCTGCATTGACGAACAGGCGTAGCAACCTTGAGCAACAGAGTCGAAAAAAACCATCTTCATGAGGTCGTAGTTGGGCAGCCCTTTGAACCGGAAGTGTTTTGCATCAGCTTTCATCTACGAAAACCAAACACCAAAACAGCTTCAGCAACTAATTAGCGACCAGGAAGCATTGTAGAATCAACAACTTTCGAAGTTCTACTGCTACATGCATAAAGCACTGAAAACGGGATGATATAATTATGACGGATAAAATGTAATTTTATTGTATCAGATAAAATCTAATTCAATCAAAATACAGCATAGGTACAGACTAGTATTTTCATATAAGACCAAACGCTGAAATAAAAAACTTCTGCCTCCTCTCTATCCCTCAATTCCAACCATGCATTTGGGTGACTGTTTAAATCACTCATGATAAGATTCTTGATCCATAATAAAATCTGCATAGTGAAGAGGTTTCAAGAACATTGTTTTTTTTTCTACAGGCCACTTATAAAATAGGGGTGGGTGAAGATTATTCGGCTCTTGTAGATTGTTGACTGTTCTGTTCATTGCTTCCATCCAATTTTGAGAAACTCAAAACACATGGCGGTGACCACGTGGCCCAAACTCTCATAAACCACCCCTATGCGTTTTGGTATTCTGTGTCTTCTATCCTACCTCAGAACCATTTCAACCAACGTGAATAGGAAAAAAGAAAACAAATTCACAGTAGGAGTTTAGTCATAGTAAGTCAAATTGAATAATAGTAATCAAGCAACTCAGATAATTGGTTTTTTTTTTTTAAGCAGAAACCGACTTCTACTGCATATGTTCTATTATTTAGTTCAATGTGTGATAAAGAAGATATCTCTAAAACATAACTAAAGTATTCAAAAGTGCCCCCTAGGAAAAACATTCATAAGAATCTTCATTAAATCATACTAGCACCACAACAGGGAGTTGAAATTCAGTAACAAAAGTATTTTCTTTTCTGCTCACATCGATCTCTTTTGTAATGAGGTTCCAGTTATTATGTGATTTGGGATATTGTAGTCTATGGGACTCGTAAGCTGCAAAATTTGTAATTAAGAAGCCCAACAAGACCATTTTTGGACCACTTAACTATGAAGGGATTGTGGTAGTTACATGTATAGAGCAATAATTAGTATGCATGATGTAATGCATAGTAAAAATTGAATCCCAAACAGTCACAGAAAAAGTGCACAACTTGGATGCAGGTTTCCTACAGCATATGTTCGCAGCTACCTATATATGCGACCATGAAACTGGCCAGGTTTTGCACTGAACATTAGAGCAGAAGAATACAATGAATTAACATAGGGAATACATGCATTCAAATACAGCAGCATCAAATAAGCAATATTCCGTAGTGTGGCCTAATCTACACAAGCAGAAAAATCACTGACAGAGGACTGCTGAGTAGTGTATACCTGTAGAAGAAGTAATTCATGTGTCATCAATCAGCAAAAAAATTGGAAACAGTTTCTTAAAATAAAAAAAAAAAGAAGCAGCATATTGTCATTTTTCTGTCCCCCAAGAAGATGTGGAAACCACTAAAGCAAAATACCGTTACAAGTACATGGACATAGTTTTCTGAAGTACAAAGCAAGGTTTCTAATCTAATCCACCCAACCGCCCAGTCATTAAACCACAAAAACCCACAGCCTAGACAGATTTTTATTTTGCTCAAAGCACGGTTAAAAGTGGATTCAATACGTTGAACAATATTGAATACATGCATACATCTCAGTTCAAATTCTAAAGAAATCTATCAACCAAAATTATAGTCGCTTGTCACCATAGCATTTTAATCAAGTAAGCAAGACTGAAATGTCAGGACAGGCATACTAAGGCTGTTAAACACATTTTGTCATCATATTAAACATACTTCATTTGGCATAAACACATTTTATCATCATATTTTTCTCCCCCTTTTGTCATCACTCAAAGATGGGGCAAATGAAAATGAGACAGCATTATCACAATCAGCATGAGTAAGTTTCATGTCACATATAAGTAGTGTATCAATCAATTCTCATTTGGCAATTTTCAACTATTGGCAACATTTAGCAAATCTCAAGTCAAATAAGTAGCATCTCAACTGAACAACAATAAGTAAAATGTAATAGTTTAGCACATTTTGGTAGATCAACTTCTTTTTCCCTTTTTAGCATCAATTAAGCTTGGGGTGATAAAAATATCATTAACCATAGAAGCTCTCAACACTAATGTTTCATCATTGAGCTTCACAAACTCATTACAGAAATTAAAGAAAAGCAGAGAAATTACATAAGCATGCACAGTTATGAAGCACATAAATCATACTAAGCACATCTAAGTAAATAAAACAATAAAGAGAGATAGGATTGAAGAGATGCTTAGTCTTTGATTTTGGTCATCGTCTTCACTCCATATTTGTTCGTAGTGATTGCCATGTTTCTCTTGAGCTCGATATGAAGTGGCCCCTCACTTGCTTGTTCTTTGCCGGTGTAGTTTGGCTTAGGAATAGTAGTCAAACGAGAGGATCTCCTTGTACCCTTCTTTTTGATCACGTGCTTGACTCTTCCTTTGCTAAAAGAGATAGTAGATGATAAGGTGATTTTGGCTCTCTCTGTTAATGTCACTTCTTGGCTTCCTCTTTTTTGTGGCTCCTCTTGCACATCTTTATTTCTTTCTTCTTGTCTTGCCACAAATTCGTTGTTGCCTCTTTGATTATCATCCTCATTATCATCTTCATTATTACTGTCATCATCTTAATCCTCTTTCTTTTCCTTGCCTTTCTCATCTCCTTTATATCCTTGTCATCCTTAGCTTGAGGCCTAGAGGGTCCTTCACCACTTTGTGCATTTTTCATCAATAATTCTTCAATATTCTTAATTTCCAAGTTATCCAACTTGCTCAGTACCATGGGAGCGAAAGATTCAAAGAACTTATACATTTTTTCCATCTTTTTCACATGGTTGTTTAAAGCCTCTTGGAACCCCTTGGCTACTATATTGTCACCTCTAGTAATTCCCTCTTCACTAGGCATATTTCCAAGATTTTTGTGAGATTGAGGAGTGGGTTGTTCTTCAAATAATCTTCTTTTGGTGTGAGGTTGCTCCCCCTCGCTTGATGAGTCATGTCTTTTCTTGCTTTTTATTTCTCTAGCCAAAGTCTCCTCCTCATCCTCTTCTTCTTCTTCCAATTCTTCATCACCACTTGTTTCTAACCTCTCACCTCTTAGAGGTGTTTCTCTTTTTGTTCTCCATATACAATCCTCATCAAGTGTTAACTACATTCTCTTGAGAGACTCATTGGTATAGATTTCTCTACTTTTCATTGGATTTCTTCTTCCAAAAAATTGAACATTGAAATGCTTGAAGATCTTTGTTAATAATCTCCCATAAGGTAAGGCTTTGTTAGTTGTTCTTCTTGCGCTAATCATATGCCTTAATGCCATGAATCCAAAGTTTAGTCTTCTATGTTCATGCAAGGCAAGCATAATCACCATATGCATATTACCAACATATGATTTATGTCCAAAATTAGGGATGATCATGGTGGTAATCATGTGATGCATAAACCTTCCTCTAGCATCAAAAGCTTTGATTTCTCTTTCCCTAACGGACCTAAATCTTCTACCATTTGTGAAAGCCTCTTCAAATCTTTCATTGGTGAACAATTCATGAATAAAGCAATGTTGACCCAAAGAATAATATCTAGCACCAATGTCATCAACACCACAAATACGATTAACTAGAGCATCATTAAACTCAAAGGCCACTTGAGATACTATAGATGAATACCATTGAATAATGTTATCCCCAACATGCTCAATCCTTGCTTCTTTAAGATTAGCATAAAATTCATAGAAAAGAGTAGGATAATAATCTTCATTTACACCAAGTAAACTACTCTAACCAATTTCACCAAAAAGAGATAGCACATTACCCATATTGGAGAGTTTATCCACATTTACTCTATGGCTAGAATGATTTTCCTACTCTTCTTGCTCCATTCCTCGAATTCAACTGCAGCTCTTGTAGAGATGAATCTGTCTACCTCGAGATTAGATTGTGGAATGCGAACCTGCCTTCGTTCATTGATAATAAGTCCTTCATTTCCCACTTTGGCTTTTCCTCTGTCCTTTTCCACATTAATCTTCTTTGATCGAACCATGATAAGATTTTCTTGAGAAGAATAGATTTTGAAGACAATAACTGGTGGAGATCAAGTGAATCAAATGATTTTCAAGAAATAATGGTGAAATAGTGGACGGATTTAAGTT
Organism: Rauvolfia tetraphylla; assembly: GCA_030512225.1. Classification (NCBI taxonomy): domain Eukaryota; kingdom Viridiplantae; phylum Streptophyta; class Magnoliopsida; order Gentianales; family Apocynaceae; genus Rauvolfia; species Rauvolfia tetraphylla. The sequence goes on from JAJQKT010000042.1 coordinate 1,900,874, forward strand.
TGGACGAGTGCGGGTAAGGTGAGTTTTGTGAGAAGAGAGAGTTCGGAAGTTAGAAATGTGAGAAATGACTATTCGATTTCATTTAAAACTGCTGCAACCGCACAGTTCGGATGATCGAACATTTTGGTGTGCGTCCGAACTCGCATCCGAACTTCTCTATTTCTTCAGCTTCAGCAAATTCGGTCATGCGCCTGAATATGCGTCTGAATCTTTCTATCTAGAATTTTCTAAAAAAAGTTTGGACGTCCGAATTTCACTTCATGCATCCGAATATTCCTCGTTTTTACCATACTTTAACACATATTAGTAATTGAATATTGAAAAATCCCAAGAGTTTTCTTAGGTAACAAAACCTTTCCTCAGCCAAAAGCTTGATAAATATATTAGCATTTTGATCCTTTCTATTCACATAGTCCAAGCATATATCATCTTTAGCTACATGATCACGAATAAAATGAAGTTTGATCTCTATAAGCTTACTCCTAGAGTGTTGAATCGAATTTATGGTCAAATTTACAGCACTAGTGTTATCACATAAAATGAGTGCACCTTTGAAGTCTAAGCCAAATTTAAGTAAAGCGTGCTTTTTCTATGGCACTTGAGTACAACAACTACCGGCAGTGATATATTCGGCTTCGGCGGTAGATAATGACACATAAGCTTGTTACTTGCTATAACAAGAGACAAAATAATTACCAAAAAATTGAAAATGACAATTAGTACTTTTACACTTGACTTTGCATTCAGCAAAGTCGTACCCGTATATGTAACAAAATTGAAAGAAGATGATTTTGTAACCAAAGTCCATAATCAAATGTGTTAATGAGATAATGAAGAGTACGATTAATGGGAATTAAATGAGACTCTTTTAGACAATATTAAAATCCAGCACACAAGCATATGGTAAACATAATCTCCGGGGTAGTTGTGGTAAGATAAAGTAACTACCAATCATAACTATATATACCTTTTCATCAACATTTTTATCTTTTTCATATTTATCAAGTTTGGTTGATGAACTAATTGAAGTGCTTATACCTTTTTCTTGATCCATTCCAAATCTTCTTCAAAATATTTTTGGTATACTTGGATTGATTTATAAAAGTGTCATCCTTGGTTTGCTTGATTTGTAACTCAAGAAAGAAGTTGAGTTCTCCTATCATGCTCATTTTGAATTCCCATTGCAGCAACTTAGCAACTTTCTCACAAAGTGAAATATTAGTAGCACCAAATATGATATCATCAATATATATATTTGCACAAGTAAAAGATCATTGTTGCAAAAGGTTTTTTATTAAAAGAGTAGTGTCAACCTTTCTTTTTGAAAATCCTTTTGAGAGAAGAAAGCCACTTAATCTTTCATACCCAGCTCTAGGAGCTTGTTTCAATCCATATAAAGCCTTGGTTAGCTTGAAAACATGGTTAGAGAACTTTTCATGAGTAAAACCGGGTGATTGTTCTACATAAACCTCTTCCTCAATAAAACCATTTAGAAAATCACTTTTGACATTCATTTGAAATAACCTAAAATCTTTAAAGCAAGTAAAAGTCCAAAGTATTCTTATGGACTTAAGTCTAGTATTCGGAGCAAAGGTTTCATCATAATCAATTCCCTTTTCTTGATTGAATCCTTGGGTAACAAATCTAGATTTATTTCTTACAACTTCCCTTGATTTATTCAATTTATTTCTAAAAACTATTTTGTGTCAATAATAGGGTAATCATGGGGTCTTGGGACAAGTTTCCAAACTTTGTTTCTTTTGAAATGATTTAGCTCCTCTTGCATAACAATAATCCAAAAATCATCACACAATGCATCATTAATATTCTTAAACTCATTGTAAGATAAAAGTGCAAAGTTGTCAATGAGTACCGTCTCATTCTAACATCTTGAGATACATCACTAATGATTTGCTCCTTAGGGTGGCCTCTTGCGTATCTTAGATCCTTTGATAACTCTTGGTCACTGGTTGGTTATCTTGTTCTTGCTTAATCATCTCTTTTTCACTGGCATGATCTTTCAAGGTCGGAGCTTGAAGATGAGTTTGCTTATGATTCATGGAAGCACCTGCATCATCATCATCATCTCTTCTATCCAAATAGATGTTAGACTCCTCAAAACTTACATGTATGGTTTTCTCAACACATAAAGTTCTTTTTATTGTATAACTCTATAAGCCTGGTTGTTAGAGAAATAACCAAAGAATATCCCGTCATTCGATTTTCTATTGAATTTTCCAAAGTTATCATGCATATTCAATATAAAGCACTTTGTTACGCATATTCATGTATATTTTATATAACTTGCCATGCATGTTCAAATTCTAGGGTATTCTATCAAATAGAAGTTCAAAAGATATTTTTCTCAAAAATGGCCTCAAACAACTCTATTCAAAGCATAACAAAGTAATGTTTTCAGATATGTCCCAAGAATATTTTGGTAACGGCTAGTTTTTGGGGAGTTCAGACGACCGAATTTGATCCTCTGCATCCGAACATTACTGTGACGTGCTGTCTGGGAAAGTTTGGACGATCGAACTTTGCCCCTTTCATCCGAACTTGCGTTCGAATTTCTCTGAAAATACAGTAGTCATGTTCAGAGTTTGGACGTCCGAACTTGCGTTCGAACTGTTCAGACGTTGTCAAAACATTTGAAAATCAACCTCAATAAGTTTGAAATTATTTTGTACTAAAAGATGAGTCATTTAAAATCTTTTGAACTCAAAGACCGTTACCAAATCACTTGATCATTCAAAGTTTACTCACAACCATTTAAGATTCAAAAACAACACTTGGTAATTCAAAGTTTATTCAAAACCATTTAAGATTCAAAAACAAGTTTTGTGCTCTCTTATGCATTCAATAAATTCCAAGTAAAAAATGTAAGGTTTACAAGAATATACCTATTAAGCAAGTGTAAACCTACACTAGAGTCTTCAAAGCCTTCAATTCATAGGGCATGATCTATATTCTTAATCCTTGAGCACACTTGAGTTGTCCTTAGCATTTTTAGCTCCAAGGCAATAAGAACTCTTTGCTTCTCAATCCAAAAATCCTATCACACAAATAGCATATGAATTAGTCCTTAACAATGTTTGTCATTAATCAAAGCTAATCAAAACTACATGATTTGCCCTTAGGGCTAACACAATCTTATTTAAAATATAACTTAGAGAAATAAAATATTATAAGATGTAAGTTATTACATTATATTTTAATACATTATTTTGAAACCGACCATGTAAATTTGAAACCGATTTGAGTCCATAAAGAAACCAACTTCTATTTTTAAATAAATTTCATTTTCAATGAAATATTGTTATTGATTCATTTCTAATTTTAATTAAGTTATAAACTTATATTGTTAACTTATTAAGCGTGTTTAGTAATTAATAAAACATTCATAATTGTATTTATATAGACAAAACATATTAGTATTATATATAATTATTGTTTTACATACTTGTATACTTATACGAGTGTTAACTATAGATCAATTTTATGATATTAGATAACACTTGTATAATAATTGAAATAAGTATATATAGATCAACATATATGTTAAACATAAGCAGTATAAAACAAATACGTTATATAGTTATTTACTCGACTATAGATAATTATATACATATAAAATCAAAATAGAAGCACGTAATAATTATATGTTCATAACAATAATTCTTCTAAATCCGCTAAATGTGTAGGATGTCACGTCATAAAACTTAGTTATAATTTAAATATCTTAATGATAAAACCGATTTGAGACTGGTAATCATATTGAAACTAATTTGAAACCACATTAGGATTTTGAAACCGATTAAAAATCAAATTTTGAAATTGAAAAACATAAGTTTCTAATTAGAAACTTATTTTAACAACCTTTTAAAAAATAATTCATTTAGAAACCAATTTAAAACTGAAATTAATCAGTTTCTAATAAGAAATTTATTTTTAAAAATATTTTTAAAAATAAAAAATAATTCATTTAGAAACCAATTTTGTTTGAAACCTATTTGAAATCGAAATGAATCGGTTTCTAATTAGAAATCGATTATCAAAACATTTTTTAAAATAAAAAATAATTCATTTAGAAACCGATTTTGTTTGAAACCTATTTGAAATCAAAATAAATCTTTTTCTAATTATAAACTGATTCGAAATTGATTTTAAAAAATTTAAAAATAAAACTAAATTCATTTCGAAACCGTTTGAAACTGATTTTGTTTGAAACCTATTTGAGATCAAAATGAATCAGTTTCCAAATTAGAAACTGATTCTTTAGAAACTGATTAAAAATTTATTTCGTTTGAAATCGAAATTAGTTGGATTCTAATTAAAAACTTATTTAAAACCAATTTTTAGAAAAATTTTCAAAAATAAAAAAGAATCACTTGGAAACTGATTTGGAATGTGTTTGAAAATTTTCTATTTAAAACTAATTTTTGGAGGTTCGAAATTGGTTTCTCAGTTTCTAATTAGAAACTGATTTTTTGATTTCAAATTTTGGTTTAATCTGTTGTTTTCTTGTAGTGGAAACACATTTTGAACTTCTCTCTAGTAGAATTCTATCAATAGCCATTTTAAAGTGTTTGATTGTAGATGCTTTCATGTTGAACACCTGCGATAACTTAGATAAATTTGATAGAAAATTGGATGAAGATATTTTCCTTGGCTACTTTAAAAAAAAAGACCTATAGGGTTTATAATAAAAGAATTTTATGTGTTGAAGAAATCATGCATGTGAGCTTTGATGAATCTCACATCTATCTTGAAAGAAGAGATAAAGGTGATATAGGTAACCCAATAAATAATGATCAAGCTCATCTTCAAGTACCAACTTTGGAAAATCATTCCAATGAAGAGGAATTATTGAACAAGAACAAGAAAGCCAACATAGTGGTGACCAAGAACTTCCAAAGGATATGAAATACGCAAGGGAGCACCCTAAGGAGAAAATCATTGGTGGTTTCTCTCAAGGAGTTAAAACAAGACAATATTTCATTAATAATTTTGCTCTTTTATCTCATATTGAGCTTAAAATCATTGATGATGCCTTGTATGATAATTTTTGGATTATTGCTATGAAAGAGGAACTAAACCAATTTGAAAGAAGTAAAGGTTGGAACCCTTTCCTAAGACTACACGATCACCCAATTAATGGCACAAAATGGGTTTCTAGAAACAAATTAAATAAATTTGGAGAAGCTGGTAGAAATAAAGTAATGCTTGTTGTGAAATGATTCAATCAAGAAGAGAGCATTGATTATGATAAAACTTTTGCTCTAGTAGCTAGACTTGACTTGCTTTAAAGGTTTTAAACTATTTCAAATGGATGTTAATAGTACCTTTCTAAATGGCTTTATTAAAGAACATGTATATGTAGAACAACCTTTCGGTTTTACTCCTTAAAACTTTCCAAATAATATCTTTAAAATTTCTAAAGCATTATATGGTTTGAAACAAGCTCCTCGAGCTTGGTATGAAAGATTTAGTGGATTTCTACTTTCAAAAGGATTTTCAAGAGGAAAGGTTGATACAACACTTTTTATAAAACCTCTTGTAACAATGATCTTTTACTTGTACAAATTTATGTAGATGACATTATTTTTGGTGCAACTAATATCTCTCTTGATGATGAGTTTGCTATGATGATGCAAAATGAATTCGAATTGAACATGGTGGGAGAACTCAACTTCTTTCTTGGACTTCAAATCAAGCAAACCAAGGATCATGCATTGAAGAGGTTTGGAATGGATAAAGCTAGAGGAATTGGTACTCCTATGAGTTCATCAACAAGCTTGATAAAGATGAAAAAGGTAAAAATGTTGATAAAAAAATATATAGAGGTATGATTGGTAGCTTACTTTATCTTATCGCAAGTAGACATGATATTCTATTTGTCGTATGCCTATGTTCTAGATTTTAATCGTGTCCAAAAGAATCTCATTTGGTTGCCATTAAATGTATTTTTTGTTATCTTATGGATACAAATGACTATGGGTTATGGTTTACAAAATCTTCTTGTTTTGAACTTGTTGCTTATACGAATGCCGAATATATCGAATGCAAAGTAGAGCACAAAAGTACTAGTGCTCATTGTTAAAATCTTGATAGTTGTCTTGTCTCTTAGTATCGCAAGAAAAAATCTTGTGTTTCATTGTCTACCGCCGAGGCCGAATATATCGCTCTAGGTTCTTGTTTCGCTCTAGAGCTTTAGGTGAAATACACTTTACTTGATTTTGGTCAAGATTTCAAATGCGTGCCCATTTTGTGTGATAACACTAGTGCTGTAAATTTGACAATTAATCCAATTCAACATTTTAAAACTCAGCATATAGAGGTCAAACATCATTTTATTCGTAATCATGTTGCTAAGGTGATGTGTGCTTGGATTATGTTTGCACAAATAAGTAAATAGCTAATATTTTTCCAAAGTCATTGGCTGAGGAAAGGTTTTGCTACCTAAAGAGATGCTTAGGAATATCAAAATTTCATTACTAATGTGTGTATTCAAGTATAGTGAAAAAAGGTAAAATTCAGACATGTAGTTGGACACATGCCATGAAATTCATTCGTCCAAGTTAAATTTTTGAAATCCTGGACAAAAGATTTGGACGCATGTTGAGACAAATCTAGAAAATTTGGGTAGAGGTTCAGACGCATGGCTGAAAATTCAGTCGTTCGAATTGAACGGTTTCAGAAAATTATAAGAAGTTCAAACAACAATTGCTCTCACTTTATTTAAAACCTCTCACAACCAATTCTTCTTCTCTCTCAAAAGCCATCAAACTCTCTCTCATCCAAACGTAAATGTCACCTCTTTTTCATCAATTTATCTTGAAATCTTCCTTAGTTTTGTGTTCTGCACCCTTGATTTCATCACATGCCCTCTTTACCGTACAAAACACATCATGGTGAGATCAAAGAGGGCTAGAATTGGCAAAGGAAAGGAGAAAGGCAAACAAGTGGACACTGGACTAATCATCAATGAACCAAGGAGGATTTGAGTGCCTCAAGCATCCACTAGGTTTGACAGATTCATCTCAACAAAAGCTGGGTTGAGTTTGAAGATTGGAGCGAGAGGAACCTAAAGATAATTCCCGGGCACAAGGTTGATGTGGCAAAATTCTCTGGTATGGATAATGTATTCTCTCTTTTTGGTGCACTTGGCTAGAGTAGTTTGTTAGTTGTGGATGATGATTAGTTTACCTCTCTAATATATGAGTTTTATGCAAATCTAAAGAAGGAAAGGGTAGAAAATATTGGTGGTGAAATTGTGCAATGGTACTCTTCTAGAGTGTCTCCAACTAAATTTGAGTTTGATGATGGCTTATTGAATAGAATTTGTGGGGTAGATGATGAAGGGATTAGATATTACTGATCGGGATAACATTGCTATATCCATGAGCTTTTTAAGCATGAAAGGTTTGCAGAAGCCTTAACAAATGGGGTTAGATTTAGAATGGAAAAATATAGAGAAATTAAGGCTTTTGATACTAGAGAACGTGTCCTATACCACATGCTCAGTACATTGATGATTCCTAGCTTGTCACAAGTCCTAATATGCCCATGGTTGTAATGTTAGCACTTCATGAGTATAAAAAAACAAATGACTTTTGGACATATTGCCTTGAAACATATGATGAGTGTTAGGAAAATAGAGAGCAAGGCATTACACTAACGATTCTCTCAAAAGAATGCAACTCATTCTTGAAGAAGACGAAGTTTGGAGAACCAAGAGGGAGACTCCATCAAGGTGAAAAAGGCAAGAGGAGAGTGAAGAAGTGGAAATTGAAGAAGAAGAAGAAAAAGAAGAAGAAAAGGATGAGGAAGAAATACAAGAAAGGGAAAGGAAAACAAAGAGAAAGAATGAGTCACCTAGTGAGGTAGAGCAACCTCTCTCCAAGAGGAGACTATTTGAAGAAAGGAAAACTCCTCAATCCCACTCTAAGGAGACGAAAGACTTCAATGGCAAGGAGATTACTCGTGGAGACACCATAGTTGCAATAGCTTTCCAAGAAGCCCTAAACAACCATGCCAAGAAGATGGAGAAGATGTACAAATTTTTTAAAACATTTGCTCAAATGGAACTTGGAAAGCTTGATGGATTGGAAGAAAGGGTAAGAAATATTGAGGAACTTGAGAACCTCTAAGATGGTGAAGGCACTTCCAAAACACAAGAAAATAATGAAGAGGAAGATGAAGATGAGGAGGAAAAAAATGATGATAATGATGAAAGGAAAGATGGAGATAATAGTGATGATGATGATGACGGTAATGATTTTGAAGACTGGCCGAGTGAGAGATGAACATCACGGAGTAGAGGAGTAAATATCACATTAAATCAAAACATATACTAGATCATCTAAAGTGGGAGAACCTGTCAGGTTCAAAAATTCGATGTTACCTTACTCGTACTGTTGTTATATTAATTTCTTTGTGTTTCTATTGATGAAAAATTTCGACGAGCTTACTAAATAACAGAGTGTAAAGACTGTGTACAACACTAGACACAAATTGAAGGTGACCAATATGAAGATCAAAAGGTCGTATAGAAACTTTTCAAATAATTCACTAATCATGGATACATTCATTGACACAAAGCACAGTTGGGGTAGATATTCTAAGTAACTATGTGTTTGCACCCACAGATTCATATGTACTTGCTCGTGCATATTTATTTATACTTATAATGGATACGACTACAAGATGACAGCTACGCTTTATTACTAATATGAGAAATATCTAATTTAAATTATTTGGTAACTTAATTATTTATGACTTAATGTGAGTGGTTGTTATTATTGTGTGTAGTTGTGTTATATTTTCTAAGTATAATCTTCATTCATTTAATGCAGGTATAACATCTCGTATTTAGAGGTCATCGGTGTTACGTCAACAGGGCGTAACATTTTAGTGCTTGCAACGTGGATGAGTAATGAGAAATAGGACACTTACCAATGGGTGTTGAAGTATGTTCAGACTATCTAATTTTTGCTTATTGTCGGGTCTTGGTGGATACACTCAACTCTCTGCATTGATAGCACAGGATACGGATAATAATATAGAGCTGATGGTGGCGTGGATGCACTCAGTGGCCAAGGATAGTGTGAATATGGCAAATATGGCTGGTAAACGCCTGGCGCCCATGGCATGGGAAGACTCAACTACTGTGAAGAAGTCGGGGTCCAAGTCAGTGTTGCTGTTTCAACAACCAATGCAAATGTGTTCAAAACAGGAATGTCACTCATACAATGATGGCCTAGGAATATTGGTTGAGATACTTGTTGTATGGCTGAGGTAATAATCTAATCACGACCGTGCAATCGACTATTATGGTCCGTCACTAGTTCCAAATCATGGTCAGTATCTCTACATCTTTCGGAGGGCTCAACCATCTATAGTATGTAAATAATATAATTAAAATTTAATTTATTCCAAAGTAATTCAATATTTCCTTTTTTATTGTGTTTAATATACCCATGATCCTAATTCATTAATTTTTGTTATTTTTTTTAATGCTTGGCAAAATTGGCCACTATATATTATTAGAAAATTAATTGTGAAAAACAAAAGGTGAAGTGATTAGTTAAGGATTAAGTAACGATAACTCATAGTAAAACTGACTAGGAATATATTTAGTTTCTATTAAGTGTTCCAGGAGTAGGTGATTGTGGTTAGTGAAATTAAGAAATTCCCCAAATCGGTAGCACAATTTTAATTAATTAAATTCAAGATTATAGTTTTTGTAAATTAATGTTGGGGGATTACAACAAGGAATTGGGTAAAAGTAATTTCAAGAATTTTATCATTAATGAATTATGTCTAATTTAGGTGAATTTAACACCTTAAAGGGAAAATGAAAGACCTAAGAGGGAGATGAATTAGTATTTGGCTAATTTTTTAAATCTTTTTCCCTTTTTAAAAACTTTGTTTAAGATGACCCAAACTTCAAATATTTATGAAACCTTGAAAGTAGATGAAGTAAGGTAGAAGTACTTTAAGAATCATAATTAATGCCAACAACTTATCAATGGGAATTAAATGAGATCAACAAAAAAGGCAAGTAAAGTAAGAAGCACAAAGAATACAATCAATTTATAGTGGTTCGATCTCTTCAAGATCTATATCCACTATCTTGAGCCCACACCCAAAGATTTCAATCCAACTCTACTATAAATAGTTCGCACAAATGCACAAGAGGTTAACCCAACAAGGATTTTAAACCATAAACTCTTTCACATTTCAAGAATCAAGATTCACCCCCATCCAAAAGGGTTTTATATCTTCAAGACAACCTTGAATAACCAAGTAGATGAGAGAATGAAGAAAGACAATACCAACAAGTTGGTGGATAATAACAAATGCTAGTAGCACTTCACCTTTTTGTCTTTGAAATCTTGAATAATTACATGTAGCACAACACAAAATATAACTTTTTGATGTTCTAAAGATGTTGGAGTACAAAGCTTGTCAAAGTGTTTAAAAATTATGAAAAACTTAAAGTTTATGTCTTTTATAAGGTTTGAAATTCAATTCCAACGTTCAAATAATGGCTAGTAACAGTGCAATTCGGTTGATCGAATTTGGACCGCTACATCTGAATTTCACTAAAAATTCAAAAGCCAAGACACAGTTCAAACATTCAAATTAGAGTTAGAACTTTTCGAAAACCTTGTCAAGTCATTTGAAATTGATCTTCGGCAAGTTTGAAAATATTTTGGACTACAAGATAACTCAATTAAAAGCTTTTGAAGCCTAAGCCGTTATCAAACACTTAGTAATTCAAGAAATATCGACAAGCATTGATATGAGCTAACTTGAATAATTTTTGTGTAATAGGATTATTGGATTGTGGAAGCTAAGAAGTCTCATTACCTTAAAAATAAGGTACTAAGGACAACTCAAATTTGCTCAAAGAACTTAAGTATACAGAGCATGTCATAAGAATTGATGGCTTTGAATACTTTAGTGCAGGTTTACACTTGCTTAATAGGTATATTCTTGTAAACCTACATTTGTTGTCTTTGGAATCTAAAGATATAAAACCATTTTGAGAGGGTGAACCTTAATTGTTATATTGAAAAGAGGTTGTGGAGTAAAACTCTTGTTGGGTGAGCCTCTATTGTATCTTGTATAACTATTGTTATAGTTGCAATTGTTTGAGATCCTTGAGTGAGTACTTAAGGTAATAAATGTAGATCTTGTGCGATCGAACTACTAGAAATTGCTTGTTTGATCTTTTCTCTTCTTTCTTTATTTGGGAATTCATTGTGTTAATTTGAATATCTTCTTGTGAACTTGATCTCAAATCTCTTCCAAACTATATTTACGAAAAATAAAAAAAATTTTAAAAATTAGCCAAAGACCTAATTCACCCCCTCTTTGGTCTTTCACATTTATTTATACATGTAATGTATTTTCTTTCAGTTTATTCTACCCTTTGCCACTCTAAATGGTGATTTTTGGTTGTAGAGCTCATGTATGCCCAGACATATATTTTTTTTAGGGTTAAAATATTGACTTGACTATTTTCTCCTTTAAATTTCATTAAAAAAGCTCATTTCATTTTTTTTTAATTTTTCTTTCCATTTTGTCATGGTCTTCCTCAAATTGTCCTCTCCTTCTAGCCTCCTCTCATTAGCGAGTAACGACATCTTGTCTCTGCCCTTTCCTTTTAAGTATCAATTTTGTTACCTACTAGAAAAGCTTACCTTGGCCCCTCTCTATTACTTTAACTTCCATCTCCTCAGCATTTTTGTCTCCTCCTTTCTTGGTCTTCTTCCTCTTGTTACCTTCTCCCCTATGCAATGATTGCCTACCTCTTCCGCTGCAAGGGAGGCCCACATAGAAAAGGATCCCATGATCCTAAATTGATCTTACCTAGGATCGCAAATCCCAAGTTTGTCTATGAAGAGTAAATCTAATTGTATTGGTATCTATAATTGATTTCTTTTGTGTAATAGTACTCAATAGGCCTTCATTGGTAAGTGTTACAAGATCTCATACATTGGAACCCAATAGTTATGGATTTGAGTCCATTAGTATGGAACATTTTATTTCCAAGTGAAATCCCCTAGTATATAAAAGAGTGCTTTTTTTGTTATGAAATAAGAAGCTTTCGTATCTTAATGCACGTATTGAATTTTGTCCATTTCTTACTACCAAAACTCTCCTTCCCCTTGTAGTCTAGTGACCAGAAATTTGTTGAAGAATTGGCTGCTACCATCTTCAACTTTACCAAGAATCAAACTCCTTAAATCAAAAAATATAATCCAAAACCAAATCAACAAATTAGTAATAAAATACAAATTAAATAAACAAAAAGGAAAGGAATTCTTCTCTCTTAGTTTTCTCTAGAAATCCCAGAGTTTTCTTCCTTCTTTCCTCTATAAATTTTGATAAAAAGATGACAATCAAAGAAGAATTGTTATCAATTTACTATTTCAATGAGACGGCCTATCCAAATGCCACCACACTTGCTCTAGGTTTCTCCTCCTAATTGCAAAGGCACTCAGTTGCATCCCAACATTACCTAACTGCTTCCTCAACGAGATCTTGCCCTAGATATCCTTCTTCATTTTACCGCTAATGATATTATAGAAGAAAGGGGAAAAAAGAGACAAGATAGGAGGGATGGTGTAAAAGCAATGTTGGAGAAGCTATACTCATTAGTAGAGTAGTGGTGAGGAAAGTGAGGGCCTACTGTACAACAATAAAGAGGGAGTCGTAACTATAGAGATAGGAGAAAGGAATGAGGAAAGAGGAAATAAGAAACAAAATATTGTCAATTTGCATATTAAATTATTTATTTTTAAAAAAATTTCTTATTAATAATATTATAAAGTCAAGCAATTGTTTTAACCTTGCAAAACAAGTCATGTATACTACACATAAGCTCTACAATAAAAAACCATGATGGCAAAAGAATAGAATAAAGTGAAGGAAAATACATTACGGGTTCAGATGAATGAAATAAAATATTGTAGCTACTTTTAAAGTTTTGAAAATAATTGAATGACATTTATAACTATTTTTCTTGCACAGTGAAAAATAATTATCTACTACGTATGAGCTCGAGTCCTCAACCATTGGTTCAACAAGATGAGGATTCGATGATTCAAGAGTTGTTCAGTATGTGTTAGAAATTTACTCTTCAACATTATAACCGAATTGCAAAATAACAAGATTAACATTTCAATAAATTTAGAAACAAAATTATCATTGTACAAACTTATGCAAATATAAAGATCCATAAATTTGAAAACAAATGTATCATTGTTCAAGCTTATAAAGATCCATAATAAGATGATTGCATTTATAAATACTTCATAGACAAAACTATATATGGTCTAAATTATAGGTCTATGTAGTCTGATTTCTCTAAAAAGAACAAAACTCTATCCATTATGACTAATTATATACTTTTAAAAATGAATATTCATATTTTTTTTTGTAAAACTTAACTGTTATCTTAACGTTATTCGATAATCCACTATTTGCATGTATTTATATTTTACTTTCATCTAAAAATTTTTTTACTCTGAGTCACTTTTTTTTTTTAAGAAAATCTATTTTTACAATTTTTTAAATAAAAGTTGTCATATGTAAAGTCAATCTAATTACGTCTGAACGTTGTGAATTTTTTTAAATTTTCTATTGTAGGCAGTTAATCATCATAGTTATCTTATAGCAGGGCCCCATCCCCCAGCTTCCCACCGGCGCACCCTATCACGCCCTTTTGGAATCTAACTATCTAAGGAGACTCGCAGCATCCAGTGTGGATTCATTAACCGTATCAATCTGTCAAAACTTGTCGTTTCCCTTCCCTTGCAACCCTAGTCTCTATCCCTCTTGACTCTTTTCTCTCTGTCTCTCTCTCTCTTAAAACCCTCGCCTTCTCTTCTCTCTCTTGTCTCCTCACTTCACTGCAAGCACACTACACCCCCACCTGATATCCGCTCCCTATACGACGCCGTTTGCTTAGCTCACCTTCTCTATAGCTACTGCACCCTACTCAACTATTGATAGTCAGTTCAGTTGTAGAAAAAATTTCCGGCATTTTTTGGGGTTTTTCTTCACTGGGAATGGTGATGGCGGAAAATGAGGGAAGCGGAGATGATCAGAAGGAAGTGCCGGCCCCCTCGAAGTCTCCCTGGAAGACGGCGGCGGTGGCGGCCGGAGAAGTTGATGCTTCTGTTGCGGTTTCGGCTGTTTCCGATTCTGATACTTGGCCGGCGCTTTCCGATGCTCAGCAGCGGCAGAGGAACAACTCGGCTGATACCCGCTCTTCCAAGTCTCCTCCACCAGCTGCTGCTGCTGTGGCGGCAGAGAGTTTGCCTCCGCGGGTATGATTAATCCTTTTTTCTTTATCTTTTTTGGCTTGGTTTCTGTTATGGTAGGAATAATGTAATCTCTGCTAGATTGTGCATGGAGTTGATTGTATTTGTTATGGATGCTGGAATGTCATCTTATAGACGCAAAAGTCGAATCTTTCAAGAGAGATGCGTAGTGCTAGTAGAGGTTAGCAGGAAAAAAACACGCTTACGTGCACAGAACAGAAAAATGTTTCGCGTGTACACATGAGAACATATCATGAAGCTTCAAAATTTTAGAAAAAAATCAACTGGCAAAAATCCAGTGTTGGAAGAGAATGTATACAGTTGATTTTAAGTTTGGAAACAAGGTAGATTTTTGTTGGTAATTTAATATAGTTTACACGATTAAATTACGCAAATTAATTTAAAGTACGTAATTGCATATAGATCGGCAAGAATACAAAGGGATATTATAGGTGTTGTTGAAACTTTGTTTAAGTTTATAATTTTGGTGGATATATATACACATCTCAAAATCCAAATTTGAGCTTTTGAAAATTCTCTAGAAGTGTCAAAATGAAGTGCACGAACTTGTTACTAATTGGTTGAAATATCTGAGGAAAGAGACAAAGCGCAGTACAGATGTCCTCATTCTTTGCGCTGAGGCAGTCTGATAACTTGAATCTTGTGTTGTGTACTAACCATATATGTTGTCCTTTTCTCCATGCAAGCCTATTCAAGCAAGTTTTTCCAGGTGTTTTACTTAATCTGTTGATAGATACTGATATTGGATGCTCAATAATCATACTTTGAATTGCTTTCTTGACAGTGGTGTCTATGCCTTTTACTTTTATGTTCTTCCAGGGATCAGCTAAGCAACAAAAGTCAAATATACGTGCTAACTTTAGGGCTTCACATAAATCCCAGGGAATTCGTTATCCAAAAACAGGGCCTAAGACTTATGTGAACAGTGTGCCTCACAATCCTGTACCCTTGGCTTATCGTCAAACTGCTGTGCCACCAGTTTTTCATACAATGGTACCTGTGCCGCACTTTCCTGTTCCTGGATATATTTACCAGCCTCCTCCAGGTCCTTTCCCTGGTGCTGACCCTCATTTGTTGAAGCCTGTTTATGACGGCCCTGTGCAAACTTTTGCACCATCGGTAGATGGTAGCTTTCAGCCTCCTCCAAGGGCTGATCACAGTGCATTTGATGCTAATTCTTCAAAAAGAAGGCCTGAGATGCGAGAACGAGGTTTCCAATTTAATCCTGCACGACCAAATCAACAATCAGTTAGTCCTCAGGACAATATTCGCTTGCAACAACCTACGGGACCAAGGCCCTACATAAGGCCTCCATTTTTTCCAGCTCCAGGCTTCATTGATGGCTCAAATTATCCTGGTAATTCTGTGTGTTATTAAGCTATTTAAATGGTGAATTAATTTCGCTGATCTTATTTTAAAATGTCTCCTGTGTCCCTTCATCCTTTGATAGACTGTTACCCATCTTGGCTGGTTTATTTGTTGAAATTCTTTAATATAGTAACGTATGACAGGTCCACCGGGTGCCATATATTATTTCCCTTCTGCTCCTCCTGGCTCTGTTAGAATCCCTTATCCATCCATCTTTGTTCCGCATCCTTTGAACTGTGGGGCTTCTATGCTGCCTTCTCCGACATTGGCTTTGAGAGCCAACATTGTAAAGCAAATTGAATATTACTTCAGGTGAATTATGGGAAAGATTTTACATGCTGGATTTTTTTATCCTTTTTCTTTAAAATGGTGATTGAATAAATTGTGATATTGGCTTTGTTGTACGTTGATATCTCTTCTCCTCATATTGACGTACAATTTTCACACGTGTTTTTTCTAGTGAAATGTTTTATTTTTTTAAGTTCAGTTGGGAATTGATTTATTGTTGTTTGTGATATTTTAAGGTACTTCCTCCCAATAGGTTTGATTTTTTATTAGATTAAGTTCTGGAAAATGAATTCTACATTTTTTCTGGTGTACGATATGGAATTACTAGATATCATAACCTATTCCTCCTTATTGTAGGTATACTAGCCCCTGTGGGAGTTCAAATAATGTTGATTTGTGAACTATCAGAAACTAAAATATCTTGCTTTAATCCTCTTCTTCTTTTACCTTCACAGTGATGAGAATCTTCAAAATGATCACTACTTGCTTTCCTTGATGGATGACAATGGCTGGGTTCCTATTTCTGCCATTGCTGACTTTAAAAGGGTATGTTCTAATAGCCTTATCTCTATAAGCCAATAGATCACATGCATTTTAATGATGTTTAATTATTCCTGTTGGTTTAGGTGAAAGTTAAACTGCTAAAGTTTTTTATGTTGGGTTTCAGGTTAAAAAGATGAGTACGGACATACCATTTATCCTGGATGCATTGCAGTCTTCAAGTACCATCGAAGTTCAGGTTGTAGTCCCAACTTTTCCTGATTTCAATATTATCCGATGGAATTCCTTTTCTACTTCCACTTGCCTTCCTCCAATCTTTTTATTTCTTGGATTGAATAACCTTGGATTTAATAATGTTGCATATTTTCTATAGGGTGACATGTTGAGGAGACGTAATGAATGGTCAAAGTGGGTTAGTTACAAATCACCTACTCCAGTGCAGTCTACCCCAAAAAACCCTTCTGACAGTGGTGCTTCAAATGCAAGCATTGAGTTGAATGATGATAAGGAGGAAAATTATGAAGCTACAAAAAGGTTTTGCACTAGTGATGATGGTGCAGTGGACGACTTATTATTAGGCAACGATATTCAAACACAGTTAGGTACTAGTGACCAAGATAACTTGCTGAATTTGTCATCTGAGCAAGGTCATAAGAAATTTTGTGCAAGAAATGATCTTTCAAGTTCTGGATTGGATTCTCAATCAAGGGATGAATGCAGTGGTGTTGGTCCTAAGAATGACTTAATTAAACCAGCCTATTTACAAGGAACTCAATTAGAGATGTCCAAAGTTTATGAAGGCCATAAAGATAGAAAGACAGATTTACATTCACCTTCAGCAATTGAAAAAATGGAGGACTTGACAAATGATTTTTCGAACACTTTCATGCTAGACGAGGAGCTAGAACTGGAGCATAAAACAGTAAGTGGGGAACATCTGTCCACAACAGGAAGGTATTGTTTGCTTTTAACTAATGTTAAATTAACAATGATTTTGAGGGTACTTGCTTCATCATCCTCTGTTCATCTGTTTCAATTTTATTCGAGAACTTGGCTTCATCCGTAGGGATGCTATGTGGAGTTGTAGGTTTCATGTATCCTGGTAGCCAATCATTTTTCTTGCTTTTCTTGTCTAAACTGTGCCACCTGTGTATTTATGCCTGTATCTTTTTTTTTTTTTGTATGTACATGTTTGTGCATACATGGAAAAGTGGTTCTTTACAATCTAAAATAAGGTTGAAAACTGCCAAAATTTCTCAAAATAAGGCTACAAGCTTTTTTTAAAAAAATAATTTTAACTTCGGGTTTGAAGGTCATTTACCCTGAAAGAGATATTCTTAAATATCCTGAAATATAAATGTGGTGGCGTCTGTGTTTGTAAACAGAAGTTCTTTGATTTTACCTGTTAGTTGCATTTTACTCATCCTTTCCTGCAACTCTTGCCTAACTAGAACAGTTATCTGTGGCTGAGCATGTGTTTCAGTTATATGAACTAACATTGTTCTTTAGTTTCTGCAGTTTCAGTAATATGATAATTGTTTTGCCCATCAGTATTTTGGTATAAGAAATCTGGTGAACTTAATTTGCATTTATTTTGTATTTCTTTTCTTATTTTCTTTCTTGCTTATGAGCACTTTTCATGAAATTGGATGTGCATGTTCCTATTGTGTTTGAATGCTGGATCAATTGACTGCCTACAGGGTTGATGATGAAGATGATGAGATGGTTGTCAATGATCAGGCTGTTGAAAGACTTGTAATTGTGACTCGGGTAAGAATACTAAGCAAAATGTCTTGTGTTCATTTACCTTTTCTGTTTTCAGACTTCTAATCTCCTCTGGGAGGGCACACGTTTCACTCAGTTCATATCACTATGACTTCTACAAACCAGTGTTACTTTTTTCATTATGTTTCATTTATCCGGAGTCTCTCTTTCACTGTCTCTATTGTTATTGTTTAGTCTTTGGTGAGGACAGCACTTTGACCGCTATATAAATATGTATCATCTTAAATAGTTGTTTAGATCATGTAGGTATCAATTTGTTAAGAAATTTGGAAGAATCCTTTTGAGCATAGGACATTGACAAGCTTTGATCCTGCAAAATCTCTTATACACCAAGACCTTGGAATGGACTAGTCTTATAGTTGAACATTTACAATAAGTGATTGCTTGTAACCAATGATATACTGTGTTATATTTTTCATCTCACTTGCATGGATTGTTTGCTAGTGCACTTTGTTACCTGGTTACTGAGCCATCTTTTATTTATTTTTTTTAAGGAAACTTGTAGAGTTGATGGATCGGGAACTATGGTAAAAGGGTCGAATTCCATGTCCACTGAGCTTGCTTCTGCTATAAATGATGGCCTCTATTTTTATGAGCAGGTTGGTGGAGATTCAATTTTTTAATATCTGCCTCTTTTAAATAATAGTGAATAATTCCATGTTACTTGCCTTTTAGGAACTAAGAGCTAGGCGATCTAGTCAGAGGGATAACATCCTAAGTAACGAAAACAGGGATGAGAATTCCAAATATTCTATTGCTGCTTCTGCATCATCAAAATCAAGGGGCAGCAATCACTCTTCTGGGAACAATGGCGGTGAAGTGCCGGGAAGTTCTAATTATCGGAGGAAACAAAACAAAGGATATTCTAAGCAGCACGCAAGTCATAAACAGAGGCTGTTCCCCAGCACCCTGCGAAATCATGGAACTGGGCGAAACTCTCTAGGTGTTGTATCTGAAAGTCCACCAAGTGATTCTGTTGGATTTTTCTTTGGTTCTACACCTCCTGACAATCATGGGTGAGTGGTAAAAGATGTCAATAGAATTCTTTATTCATTACCATATCAAATTGGTTCTGACTGGAGGTACTTTATAGGAATTAGGCAACTAATCTTACTTATCAGAATTTGAGGTTTTCTTTACATACTGGTTAAAGTTGAGAACTTTGCACGTGTACTTCTGTTATTCTAAATTGCGGCTTTGATGAAACAGAATTCATATTTCTAGCCCCCGACTCTCCAAGTTAAGCGCTTCTCCTCATGGAAACCTTTGCAGTGGCAGTCCGCCAGTAGGTTCTGTGCCAAAATCGTTTCCTCCTTTCCAGCATCCGAGTCATAAACTTCTGGAGGAAAATGGTTTCAAACAGCAGCTGTGAGTGAATGTGAATGTGTATGCAGTCGTCAATTGTGTCCTTGTGTAATTCATAAGTTTCTATGGTTCTCTTGGTTTTATAATTTTGTGCTGTTTTTTTTTTCTCTTCAGGTATAAGAAGTATCATAACCGTTGTCTGGGTGAACGGAAGAAACTGGGAATTGGTCGCAGTGAGGTGCATATAGTGCTGTTTCTTACTGAGAATCTTGATCTTTTTTTGAAAAAGTTTCATGTTTGATGCTGGCTTTACTAGCCCTATAAAACTTTCTGCTGCTCGTCTTGTTATACATATTTCCTTGGGAAATAATCAGCAGATATCAGCTAAAGAACTGTTACGAAATTATTTTCCAGTATTTGAGTGAATTGGTAGTGCTGCATATTTCTGAGCATTAGTATGTATCTTCTATGTAATATACTTTTACATATATTTTTTTTCTTTTACTTTATGATCTAATGTATCCTTTATACTCTGTTTACGTGCAGCAGTGACTTCTTAGTTTATTTTCCTTATTTTAATTTGTGAACAGAAATTTCTTTCTGATTTGAGCGTTGTCATCTGTATGAATATGTATTTCTTTATTCATGTCTTGTTCCTGCCTTCTGGGTTCTGTGTGATTGATTTGCCCTATCAGTTACCAGGAAAAGACTACAAAGCAGTCCTAATTCAGTGTCCTGGCAAGTTGACAGATGCTGCACAAGCTAATTAACCTAATAAACACAGTCCAATTAAGGAAGCTTAAATTCTAGTAAACGGTTCGTCCTTTGGATTTGGCTTTTTGTTATATCATAGTCTGTCAAGGTGGTGGTATTGGAAAGCAAGAAAGGAAAAATACATTAAATAAGTAACCTCATTTATTTTTGAAAATCTCTACTCGCAAGTAGGTAGATTTCATCCTTTCTAGACTATTGTGTTTGGCTACATTCCCTTCTGTTAATGTACAGAAAGAAACTGCAAACTCCTCCCAGAAGAACTGGATAAGTATATTTACTGCTCAAAAGGAATCTGGACCTGTACCAATTCTAAATCAGAAAGTTTTTGGGGAGCGGCTTTTGGTAGGGAAAATTTGTACTTTGCCGATGGAGAGGGATTAATATGACCAATGCAATTGACTTCAGTTGCTAATAGTGATTAACGTGAAGGTTTTAGGATATGTTTCTTTGAAGCCTATTTTGCAACATATTTCAATCTTTTTAAAGAATCTGAAGTTTATTGTTCGCTAACTTTTCAAGGTGGTTGGAGAAATTCAACTTGTTGTGGGACATTGTAAGTCATTAACTTGCTCCTTGTGCTTAAGAAAGGCTAAGACTCCTTCTCAAAAACACATTTAGATTCAGATAGACTTAGTGGTAGGAATTTTATTTTTTGAATTTTATTTTTGAAAATTTGATTCTTGTATATGTTGTTTCCCCTGTGTGCATGCATTCATATGTCACATATTAAATGCAGATGCAACGTTTTTGTAACGCAAGTATGATATGTTTTGGCGACTTTAAATGCCGTTACAATTGACAAGTGTCCGAACTTCTAGCTCTAATCATTGACATAGTCAAATAATTGTTGGATGCATGTGCGAGAACTTTGGAAGAGTAACAGGTGCCATACATGGATGCATGACAATCTGAGTTTCCATGCTTCCTAGGTGTGGGTGTGTCATGCCATGCAAACTTTTATTTGCATGACTGAAGTGCATACATGCAAAAACTATGTACCAAATTTATGATGGAGACAAATTTTCTAAAAATTATGAATCCTTTGGTTTCATGTAGCAGTATCCTGCTGACTTTATTGCTGGACTGTTACTATATGTGATAATGAGTTATTTAATGACATATCCTAACCTAAAACATTTCTACCATTTTGATTAACTGCAAAAGTTATTTATTTGTCGATGTATGGTTTAACTCCATCAACTTGGTTTCTATGAGCCTTGACAATATGCTTATTGTGGATGTTTTGATGTTTTTGGTTTTGATACATGTCTTAATGCATTTGTTTTGATGCTTCTCTTGATTCAGTTTCCAGTAAATTTTGGCTTTGATTCATTACTATGTCTTTCATTACATGCTTATCTATTAGCTATATGATGTGTCCGAACATTCTATGTACTGTTACTCTTACCTTTTTTAAAATGTAATATGTCCATGGTACTATGTCTAATAGGAGATTCTTATGTCTATACTTGCAGGAAATGAATACACTCTACAGGTTTTGGTCATACTTTTTGAGGAATATGTTCATAACTTCTATGTACAACGAATTCCGAAAGTTGGCCCTCGAAGATGCTGCTTCTAATTATAATTATGGAGTGGAGTGCCTATTTAGGTTCTATAGGTATGGCATCAGATCAATGTAGAAATATTAAAATTGGTTGATTTTCAGCACTGTGCATTGTCTTTTATGCTTCAAAGTTATATGTATTATTGGTTCTTACTGTCTCAGTTAGCTTCAATTACCTCCATATTTATGCCCAGTCACCCTTTTTCTTGTTCCAGTTATGGGTTGGAGAAGGAATTCAGAGAGGAACTTTACAAGGACTTTGAACAGCTGACACTTGACTTCTACAATAAAGGCAGCCTTTATGGCCTTGAAAAATACTGGTACTCTTTCCATTGCTTATAAATGTTGACACTTTCGATTAGAAGTCACATAATTTTTCTCATTCTTTTCTTCTTAGATGGCAAGGCAAAATTGAACCAAAAAGGATGGCAAGCAAAATTGGATTTGCTTTCCTTCTTTTCCCTTCTTTTTCTTTCTCCATTGTGTCTATCCAAGTGATTATTCTATTTGATACTGAAAGGGGGGATCATAATTTCTTTTGTGGTTTACTTTTATATATGTTATCTGGTTGAGAACTTACTTTCCTTATCGAATTATGGTTTGTCCTGTAAAAGATCATTCCTGTTGGACTGTTTTTTTCTTTTTCTGTCTTCTATTTATGATGCTGAAGGTATGGGGGAAAGGAAAATTTGGTTAACCTTGACATATTGAAGAGAGAATGGGAGGAAGAGTGGTAGTACATCATATATGCAGGATGATTTGGATACACTGGTGCTCTCTTCTAGCTACACTTCATTTCTGAAGGATCTATATCCTATTTTTTACTTGGAATGCAGCTTTTAATTATATTCCTGTTTGTTAAGATATGACTGAAAGGGAAGCACAACTAGTGGATTTTAGTACCCAGTCGGTTTTATGTTACTCGTTGGATTAATGTAAGACTACCATAATTGTTGTAGGTTTTAATGGATAAATGATACTACTTCCGTCCACAGTTGTCTGTCACTTTTCAGGCTTTTTTTTTTTGTTCACTGTTACTTGTCATTTGGTAAAATCAAGTAGGTATTTATTATTTCTTTCCAATTTTACCCTTATCTCTATTACTCCACCAAAGACTGCATCAATTAGATTTCAATTTTACAAGCTGATAAACTATTTGGGATGCTCATTTTTACCCAATTGATAAAAGATCAAATGTCTGAGTGACTTTTAGAAGGTTTATTTAATGGGTTTCAGTCTTTTCAACCAAGGTTATTTTAGTATTTTTAATTTTGAGTAGATCTAAAATTAAAAAGGTCAATTTTGTCTTTTCATGGTATAAAAATAGACTAGTATAATGCTTTAATTTTTTTTAATCTTCTAAAAGTGACAGATAATTGTGGACGGAGTTAGTAATATCTGTCCTGTAGTTTCTGCCTTGTCTTCTCCTTATGAAGGGTAGTAAAAAATTATCTTCACCGGCTAAAGCTGGTTCAGATTGGGGATTCAAAGAATAGCTAAATGTAGACTGTTCATGAGAAGATGCTTAGTATATATACTTCACCTTATCATGTCTTTTGAATGATGGAAAGATGCATGTTTTTCCTGTTTTTTTCTGTCGAATGCCTTTTAACGAGACTAGGTATTCTAGAAACTCTATGTTAATATATGGACTTCCAATTTACCTGCTTATCAAATAGTAATATCCGGTATGCTTGTGGCAGGGCATTTCATCATTTCCGTGAAGTGCGTGACCGTAAAGATCCTATAAAGAAACATCCTGTTCTGGATAGATTGCTGAGAGAAGAATTCCGTAGATTGGGTGATTTCAACCGTGTCAAAGGAAGGTCTACAACGATGCAAGAGGATAGTGGCTAATTGTCCATTGTTGCATCCTGCGGCTGCAGTCAACTGACATGATCAATTTTGGGAAGGCAGTTCTAACCGTTTCTCGAGCAGTGCTGGAGGCAGTGATCCATTTTGAACTTGAGGATGATTTTGTATATAGAATTGGGATTAGAGTTATACACGTCTCTGAGGGCTGAATGCAGCTATCCTTCGAGTTTGGAGAAGTTTTTGTAGTCAAGCCCAGAGAGAGATTTGTTCCATCATCTGGATCGTAATTTGTATATAGGAATAAAATATAAAAGATAGAGAAAAAGAAAATAATGGACATTTTAACTGTACTTTTTGCAGTTTGTGAATTCACTCGTTGTATATAATCTCTTATAAATTGTAAATGTGGGTAGATCTTCTGCTAATTGATTCCCCTAGAGGAAAAATTGAAATCGTGGTTTTTTTAGTCCAAGGTTCTGGAGGAACTTCACCGGAAATTGAGAGAAAGAGAGAGAGAGAGAGAAGGGGAGCATAAAAGCACGTCCAGACCGGAACCAAATTGTCTAACGACTGTCGTCTGTCTAAAAAGTGTCCCCGCTCTTATCGATGCGCTCTAGTTGCTTGTAGCTCCTGGCTGGCCTATGAGGAAGGCTTCTCGCTACAGACTATTCTGGCTACTCAATAAAGAGAGAGAGCGACATTATGACTGAAAGGAGGATGGGGGAGGAATTTGGAGAATAGGATTGTGCATATTAGCTCGCGTGCATAGGGAGAGGAACTTGCTAATATGTTAAGCCAAGCCAGGCAGGATGCTGCAGGAAGAAAAAAGACTACTCCGTGACCCCCCAAGATTATTTAATGGCCCTTTGTATGGCGGACAATATAGGTGCTAAGCATAACATATGTACTAAATAGAAGTCCCATAAGACGTACTATATACTCTTGTAGAGCTCTATTATCCTTATCAATAAAGTCTCTTTATGTTACCAAAAAAGAAAAAAGAAAAAAGAAAAAAGAAAAAATTCCTCACAAGCGAAGTTTAAAGGGGTCTCACTCCGTTACAAATTTCTATCATATTAGGATAAAGTATGTCATTTAATGACATTAGTGAAACATGTAATAGAACTTGTGAATAAACTTATATAACATAAGAGTTATAATAGATGATGCATCAAATTACAAATATAAGACACGAATATATTGCTCTCTTTAAGGAGATTCGAAGTCTCTATTGTACATGTAATCTTCACAAACCAGTATAGAGTATAACTTTGATAATAAGCCCAATAGTCTTATAGTGTAGCTGGCAGCAATTCTTCACAAATTGCCCAATCTCAAGCTTCACCATTAAAACACCTTTCTTCAACTAGATGTCTTCCTCAATATATGCATATATGACTATGAACACGTGTGTCTCTAATTGGCAGCTATACGTACATATGTGTAGCGAATAGTCGAACTTCTTCATGTATTAAAGAAGACAACATGTATCATAATCATATAATAGTAAAATGCAACAATAAATGATTTGTTCAAATGTCATAAAATGCTAGAATGGCCTAAGAAATCTTATTTAATAATTGTGATTCTTTTTCTTTTCTAGTAGGTGCATTTTAACCTTATTTAATAATTGTGATTCTTTTACTTTTCTAGTAGGTGCATTCTTCTTCTTCCAATAAAGTGCAAAAGCAAGTAAAATGAACCAAATTTTCAAAACAGTCACGTATGACTTTCTAATTATTTTTCTTGAAATTTGTATAATATTCATTTCAGAATTGACAACTACAATGAAACCTAACAAAAGAATATTTTTTGACATATAACTAATGAAGTAATTTGTACATGTAACCTTACTATGTGTTCTCAATGTAGTGCAAATAATAAATTCATAATTTTTCTTTAAATTTTGAGGGCAAAGCTATTTATTAGGAGTCTCGATTATGGTGAAAAGAGCTGTTCGCAAATGACATTTGGAGTTACTGGCCAAAGCAAAGCCTCTCTGGTCATTGACCACACTTTATACTATAAAGGAAGGGAAGGTGATTAATTTAGTTTTTAAAATTAGTGTCTCGTTATCATTTGATTCTATAATTTATTTTAACTTTTAAATTTCTAAATATTTTATATACTGGTAAAATAGTCATGTCACATATGCGTTCATGTATCGTTTTTATTTTTCTCTTTTATAAAGCTTTCAAACTTTTTTTTATAGTTAAAACATTCGTTTCACTTTTATTTTTTATTCTATATCAATTTCAATATAGAATATTAGTAATAAAGACTATATGAAGATGCATAATTTATTAGGATTACCTTTATCTTTAACGAAAACACTAATGCTACTTCATTTAGAATACTAATCTTGATTCGTACTATTAGTGGTGAAGTATATCTGTAAGAAAATATGATAATTTATTTCACTAAAAGGAAAGAATACAGATTACGATGAGATAATCTCTCCTGCTAGGATCACAATACATAAACACGTCACAGTATCTAGTAATTTGGGACTTTGAACCGAACTTTTAAGGAAGCTTAATCGAAATAATTATTAATTTTTTATATTATTCTTCTAACTCATTATAATTTTATAATCAATATATTACAATATTTCATTCTCAATAAACAATACGGTAAATTCACACTTAATTTAAGCAATTTCCTAGTATTAATACAATCTTTTTTGTTAACATTAAAATGGTCAATCTATTATGTTGAAATTATAGAAGAAATATAAATTTCTTTAACTTCTATAAAAATTTTAGTTACTCTATGCCCCATCTTCTATTAAAATAAAAAATAATGAACAATATTTTAAAAAGACTCAAACTTTCAATAATGAATAATCTCATATTTAATCCATTAAAATATAAATTTTATTTATTGTTAATAATTAAAATTTTGGGTGACTCCTTTTCTTTTCTATATTTCAATTTTTTCTTCTACATCTAAATCTTTTTTTTTCTCTTTCTTTCTCTAATGTAATACCTCTATGTTTCTTAATCTATTCCCATTAAGTCAGAAATTCTTTTGGAGGGAGCTGATTGAAGTTTTTATTCTTAACAAACAATATATGTGATTACGTAGGTTAGGCCTTTCTAAGATTTTTTGCCCATTGAGCATGTTAATGGGAAAATGAATCTCGAAAAAATATTCTAAAACCAAACTCTTCCCTGCAAGATGGCGAGTAATTAGATTGAGTTCATAAGACAAAAGTATTGTAGGAATACAATCTTGTGGAGATATTGTCAATTGAATACTTTCTTTAACCAATGATCATCGATAGCATACTAACAGGTTATTTTTAAAAAAAATGTCACGTCAATTTTCTATTTATTTTTCATAATAAAAAAAATAGAATATTAATTAAAGACTTTCATATATTATTGGTAAGCTAAATTTGATTTCAATAGATGATGGGCCATTATTTTTTCTACTTATCTAATATCAAGAATTTAACCATCGGGTTATAATAGATGATGCATCAAATTACAAATATAAGGCACGAATCTATCGCTCTCTTTAAGGAGATTCGAAGTCTCTATTGTACATGTAACCTTCACAAACCGGTATAGAGTATAACTTTCGATAATCAGCCCAATAGTCTTATTGTGCAGTGGCGAGCAATTCTTCACAAATTGCTCAATCTCAAGCTTCACCATTAAAACACCTTTCTTCAACTAGATGTCTTCCTCAATATATGCATATATGACTTGAACATGTGTGTCTCTAATTGGCAGCTACACGTACATATGTGTAGCGAATAGCCGAACTTCTTCATGTATTAAAGAAGACTACATGTATCATAATCATCTAATAGTAAAATGCAACAACAAATGATTTTTTCAAATGTCATAAAATGCTAGAATGGCCTAAGAAACCTTATTTAATAATTGTGATTCTTTTTCTTTTCTAGTAGGTGCATTTTTCTTCTTCTTCCAATAAAGTGCAAAAGCAAGTAAAATGAACCAATTTTTCAAAACAATCACGTATGACTTTCTAATTATTTTTCTTGAAATTTGTATAATATTCATTTCAGAAATTCAAGGGAATAAATATGATTTAAGAATACAATTGATTGACAGTAAAAAAACACTATTAATTTACAGAATTGACAACTACAAAGAAACCTAACAAAAGAATTTTTTTTGACATATAACTAATGAAGTAATTTGTACATGTAACCTTACTATGTGTTCTCAATGTAGTGCAAATAATAAATTCATAATTTTTCTTTAAATTTTGAGGGCAAAGCTATTTATTAGGAGTCTCGATTATGGTGAAAAGAGCTGTTCGCAAATGACATTTGGAGTTATTGGCCAAAGCAAAGCCTCTCTGGTCATTGACCACACTTTATACTATAAAGGAAGGGAAGGTGATTAATTTAGTTTTTAAAATTAGTGTCTCGTTATCATTTGATTCTATAATTTATTTTAACTTTTAAATTTCTAAATATTTTATATACTGGTAAAATAGTCCTGTCACATATGCGTTCATGTATCGTTTTTATTTTTCTCTTTTATAAAGCTTTCAAACTTTTTTTTTATAGTTAAAACATTCGTTTCACTTTTATTTTTTATTCTATATCAATTTCAATATAGAATATTAGTAATAAAGACTATATGAAGATGCATAATTTATTAGGATTACCTTTATCTTTAACGAAAACACTAATGCTACTTCATTTAGAATACTAATCTTGATTCGTACTATTAGTGGTGAAGTATATCTGTAAGAAAATATGATAATTTATTTCACTAAAAGGAAAGAATACAGATTACGATGAGATAATCTCTCCTGCTAGGATCACAATACATAAACACGTACCGTATCTAGTAATTTGGGACTTTGAACCGAACTTTTAAGGAAGCTTAATCGAAATAATTATTAATTTTTTATATTATTCTTCTAACTCATTATAATTTTATAATCAATATATTACAATATTTCATTCTCAATAAACAATACGGTAAATTCACACTTAATTTAAGCAATTTCCTAGTATTAATACAATCTTTTTTGTTAACATTAAAATGGTCAATCTATTATGTTGAAATTATAGAAGAAATATAAATTTCTTTAACTTCTATAAAAATTTTAGTTACTCTATGCCCCATCTTCTATTAAAATAAAAAATAATGAACAATATTTTAAAAGACTCAAACTTTCAATAATGAATAATCTCATATTTAATCCATTAAAATATAAATTTTATTTATTGTTAATAATTAAAATTTTGGGTGACTCCTTTTCTTTTCTATATTTCAATTTTTTCTTCTACATCTAAATCTTTTTTTTTCTCTTTCTTTCTCTAATGTAATACCTCTATGTTTCTTAATCTATTCCCATTAAGTCAGAAATTCTTTTGGAGGGAGCTGATTGAAGTTTTTATTCTTAACAAACAATATATGTGATTACGTAGGTTAGGCCTTTCTAAGATTTTTGCCCATTGAGCATGTTAATGGGAAAATGAATCTCGAAAAAATATTCTAAAACCAAACTCTTCCCTGCAAGATGACGAGTAATTAGATTGAGTTCATAAGACAAAAGTATTGTAGGAATACAATCTTGTGGAGATATTGTCAATTGAATACTTTCTTTAACCAATGATCATCGATAGCATACTAACAGAGTTATTTTTTAAAAAAAATGTCACGTCAATTTTCTATTTATTTTTCATAATAAAAAAATAGAATATTAATTAAAGACTTTCATATATTATTGGTAAGCTAAATTTGATTTCAATAGATGATGGGCCATTATTTTTCTACTTATCTAATATCAAGAATTTAACCATCGGGTTATAATAGATGATGCATCAAATTACAAATATAAGGCACGAATCTATCGCTCTCTTTAAGGAGATTCGAAGTCTCTATTGTACATGTAACCTTCACAAACCGGTATAGAGTATAACTTTCGATAATCAGCCCAATAGTCTTATTGTGCAGTGGCAGCAATTCTTCACAAATTGCTCAATCTCAAGCTTCACCATTAAAACACCTTTCTTCAACTAGATGTCTTCCTCAATATATGCATATATGACTTGAACATGTGTGTCTCTAATTGGCAGCTACACGTACATATGTGTAGCGAATAGCCGAACTTCTTCATGTATTAAAGAAGACTACATGTATCATAATCATCTAATAGTAAAATGCAACAACAAATGATTTTTTTCAAATGTCATAAAATGCTAGAATGGCCTAAGAAACCTTATTTAATAATTGTGATTCTTTTTTCTTTTTCTAGTAGGTGCATTTTTCTTCTTCTTCCAATAAAGTGCAAAAGCAAGTAAAATGAACCAATTTTTTCAAAACAATCACGTATGACTTTCTAATTATTTTTCTTGAAATTTGTATAATATTCATTTCAGAAATTCAAGGGAATAAATATGATTTAAGAATACAATTGATTGACGATAAAAAAAAGCACTATTAATTTGCAGAATTGACAACTACAAAGAAACCTAACAAAAGAATTTTTTTTGACATATAACTAATGAAGTAATTTGTACATGTAACCTTACTATGTGTTCTCAATGTAGTGCAAATAATAAATTCATAATTTTTCTTTAAATTTTGAGGGCAAAGCTATTTATTAGGAGTCTCGATTATGGTGAAAAGAGCTGTTCGCAAATGACATTTGAAGTTATTGGCCAAAGCAAAGCCTCTCTGGTCATTGACCACACTTTATACTATAAAGGAAGGGAAGGTGATTAATTTAGTTTTTAAAATTAGTGTCTCGTTATCATTTGATTCTATAATTTATTTTAACTTTTAAATTTCTAAATATTTTATATATCTGGTAAAATAGTCCTCATCACATATGCGTTCATGTATCGTTTTTATTTTTCTCTTTTATAAAGCTTTCAAACTTTTTTTTTATAGTTAAAACATTCGTTTCACTTTTATTTTTTATTCTATATCAATTTCAATATAGAATATTAGTAATAAAGACTATATGAAGATGCATAATTTATTAGGATTACCTTTATCTTTAACGAAAACACTAATGCTACTTCATTTAGAATACTAATCTTGATTCGTACTATTAGTGGTGAAGTATATCTGTAAGAAAATATGATAATTTATTTCACTAAAAGGAAAGAATACAGATTACGATGAGATAATCTCTCCTGCTAGGATCACAATACATAAACACGTACCGTATCTAGTAATTTGGGACTTTGAACCGAACTTTTAAGGAAGCTTAATCGAAATAATTATTAATTTTTATATTATTCTTCTAACTCATTATAATTTTATAATCAATATATTACAATATTTCATTCTCAATAAACAATACGGTAAATTCACACTTAATTTAAGCAATTTCCTAGTATTAATACAATCTTTTTTGTTAACATTAAAATGGTCAATCTATTATGTTGAAATTATAGAAGAAATATAAATTTCTTTAACTTCTATAAAAATTTTAGTTACTCTATGCCCCATCTTCTATTAAAATAAAAAATAATGAACAATATTTTAAAAGACTCAAACTTTCAATAATGAATAATCTCATATTTAATCCATTAAAATATAAATTTTATTTATTGTTAATAATTAAAAGTTTGGGTGACTCCTTTTCTTTTCTATATTTCAATTTTTCTTCTACATCTAAATCTTTTTTTTTCTCTTTCTTTCTCTAATGTAATACCTCTATGTTTCTTAATCTATTCCCATTAAGTCGAAATTCTTTTGGAGGAGCTGATTGAAGTTTTTATTCTTAACAAACAATATATGTGATTACGTAGGTTAGGCCTTTCTAAGATTTTTGCCCATTGAGCATGTTAATGGGAAAATGAATCTCGAAAAATATTCTAAAACCAAACTCTTCCTGCAAGATGACAGGTAATTAGATTGAGTTCATAAGACAAAAGTATTGTAGGAATACAATCTTGTGGAGATATTGTCAATTGAATACTTTCTTTAACCAATGATCATCGATAGCATACTAACAGGTTATTTTTAAAAAAAATGTCACGTCAATTTTCTATTTATTTTTCATAATAAAAAAATAGAATATTAATTAAAGACTTTCATATATTATTGGTAAGCTAAATTTGATTTCAATAGATGATGGGCCATTATTTTTCTACTTATCTAATATCAAGAATTTAACCATCGGGTTATAATAGATGATGCATCAAATTACAAATATAAGGCACGAATCTATCGCTCTCTTTAAGGAGATTCGAAGTCTCTATTGTACATGTAACCTTCACAAACCGGTATAGAGTATAACTTTCGATAATCAGCCCAATAGTCTTATTGTGCAGCTGGCAGCAATTCTTCACAAATTGCTCAATCTCAAGCTTCACCATTAAAACACCTTTCTTCAACTAGATGTCTTCCTCAATATATGCATATATGACTTGAACATGTGTGTCTCTAATTGGCAGCTACACGTACATATGTGTAGCGAATAGCCGAACTTCTTCATGTATTAAAGAAGACTACATGTATCATAATCATCTAATAGTAAAATGCAACAACAAATGATTTTTTCAAATGTCATAAAATGCTAGAATGGCCTAAGAAACCTTATTTAATAATTGTGATTCTTTTTCTTTTCTAGTAGGTGCATTTTTCTTCTTCTTCCAATAAAGTGCAAAAGCAAGTAAAATGAACCAATTTTTCAAAACAATCACGTATGACTTTCTAATTATTTTTCTTGAAATTTGTGTAATATTCATTTCAGAAATTCAAGGGAATAAATATGATTTAAGAATACAATTGATTGACAGTAAAAAAACACTATTAATTTACAGAATTGACAACTACAATGAAACCTAACAAAAGAATTTTTTTTGACATATAACTAATGAAGTAATTTGTACATGTAAACTTACTATGTGTTCTCAATGTAGTGCAAATAATAAATTCATAATTTTTCTTTAAATTTTGAGGGCAAAGCTATTTATTAGGAGTCTCGATTATGGTGAAAAGAGCTGTTCATAAATGACATTTGAAGTTATTGGCCAAAGCAAAGCCTCTCTCGGTCATTGACCACACTTTATACTATAAAGGAAGGGAAGGTGATTAATTTAGTTTTTTAAAATTAGTGTCTCGTTATCATTTGATTCTATAATTTATTTTAACTTTTAAATTTCTAAATATTTTATATATCTGGTAAAATAGTCCCTGTCACATATGCGTTCATGTATCGTTTTTATTTTTCTCTTTTATAAAGCTTTCAAACTTTTTTTTTATAGTTAAAACATTCGTTTCACTTTTTATTTTTTATTCTATATCAATTTCAATATAGAATATTAGTAATAAAGACTATATGAAGATGCATAATTTATTAGGATTACCTTTATCTTTAACTGAAAACACTAATGCTACTTCATTTAGAATACTAATCTTGATTCGTACTATTAGTGGTGAAGTATATCCGTAAGAAAATATGATAATTTATTTCACTAAAAGGAAAGAATACAGATTACGATGAGATAATCTCTCCTGCTAGGATCACAATACATAAACACGTACTAGTATCTAGTAATTTGGGACTTTGAACCGAACTTTTAAGGAAGCTTAATCGAAATAATTATTAATTTTTTATATTATTCTTCTAACTCATTATACTTTTATGATCAATATATTACAATATTTCATTCTCAATAAACAATACGGTAAATTCACACTTAATTTAAGCAATTTCCTAGTATTAATACAATCTTTTTTGTTAACATTAAAATGGTCAATCTATTATGTTGAAATTATAGAAGAAATATAAATTTCTTTAACTTCTATAAAAATTTTAGTTACTCTATGCCCCATCTTCTATTAAAATAAAAAAATAATGAACAATATTTTAAAAGACTCAAACTTTCAATAATGAATAATCTCATATTTAATCCATTAAAATATAAATTTTATTTATTGTTAATAATTAAAAGTTTGGGTGACTCCTTTTCTTTTCTATATTTCAATTTTTCTTCTACATCTAAATCTTTTTTTTTCTCTTTCTTTCTCTAATGTAATACCTCTATGTTTCTTAATCTATTCCCATTAAGTCGAAATTCTTTTGGAGGAGGCTGATTGAAGTTTTTATTCTTAACAAACAATATATGTGATTACGTAGGTTAGGCCTTTCTAAGATTTTTTGCCCATTGAGCATGTTAATGGGAAAATGAATCTCGAAAAAATATTCTAAAACCAAACTCTTCCCTGCAAGATGACGAGTAATTAGATTGAGTTCATAAGACAAAAGTATTGTAGGAATACAATCTTGTGGAGATATTGTCAATTGAATACTTTCTTTAACCAATGATCATCGATAGCATACTAACAGGTTATTTTTAAAAAAAAATGTCACGTCAATTTTCTATTTATTTTTCATAATAAAAAAATAGAATATTAATTAAAGACTTTCATATATTATTGGTAAGCTAAATTTGATTTCAATAGATGATGGGCCATTATTTTTCTACTTATCTAATATCAAGAATTTAACCATCGGGTTATAATAGATGATGCATCAAATTACAAATATAAGGCACGAATCTATCGCTCTCTTTAAGGAGATTCGAAGTCTCTATTGTACATGTAACCTTCACAAACCGGTATAGAGTATAACTTTCGATAATCAGCCCAATAGTCTTATTGTGCAGCTGGCAGCAATTCTTCACAAATTGCTCAATCTCAAGCTTCACCATTAAAACACCTTTCTTCAACTAGATGTCTTCCTCAATATATGCATATATGACTTGAACATGTGTGTCTCTAATTGGCAGCTACACGTACATATGTGTAGCGAATAGCCGAACTTCTTCATGTATTAAAGAAGACTACATGTATCATAATCATCTAATAGTAAAATGCAACAACAAATGATTTTTTTCAAATGTCATAAAATGCTAGAATGGCCTAAGAAACCTTATTTAATAATTGTGATTCTTTTTTCTTTTTCTAGTAGGTGCATTTTTCTTCTTCTTCCAATAAAGTGCAAAAGCAAGTAAAATGAACCAATTTTTTCAAAACATTCACGTATGACTTTCTAATTATTTTTCTTGAAATTTGTATAATATTCATTTCAGAAATTCAAGGGAATAAATATGATTTAAGAATACAATTGATTGACAGTAAAAAAACACTATTAATTTACAGAATTGACAACTACAATGAAACCTAACAAAAGAATTTTTTTTGACATATAACTAATGAAGTAATTTGTACATGTAAACTTACTATGTGTTCTCAATGTAGTGCAAATAATAAATTCATAATTTTTCTTTAAATTTTGAGGGCAAAGCTATTTATTAGGAGTCTCGATTATGGTGAAAAGAGTCATTTCATAAATGACATTTGAAGTTATTGGCCAAAGCAAAGCCTCTCTCGGTCATTGACCACACTTTATACTATAAAGGAAGGGAAGGTGATTAATTTAGTTTTTTAAAATTAGTGTCTCGTTATCATTTGATTCTATAATTTATTTTAACTTTTAAATTTCTAAATATTTTATATACTTGGTAAAATAGTCCCTGTCACATATGCGTTCATGTATCGATTTTTATTTTTCTCTTTTATAAAGCTTTCAAACTTTTTTTTATAGTTAAAACATTCGTTTCACTTTTTATTTTTTATTCTATATCAATTTCAATATAGAATATTAGTAATAAAGACTATATGAAGATGCATAATTTATTAGGATTACCTTTATCTTTAACGAAAACACTAATGCTACTTCATTTAGAATACTAATCTTGATTCGTACTATTAGTGGTGAAGTATATCCGTAAGAAAATATGATAATTTATTTCACTAAAAGGAAAGAATACTGATTACGATGAGATAATCTCTCCCTGCTAGGATCACAATACATAAACACGTACCGTATCTAGTAATTTGGGACTTTGAACCGAACTTTTAAGGAAGCTTAATCGAAATAATTATTATTTTTTATATTATTCTTCTAACTCATTATAATTTTATGATCAATATATTACAATATTTCATTCTCAATAAACAATACGGTAAATTCACACTTAATTTAAGCAATTTCCTAGTATTAATACAATCTTTTTTGTTAACATTAAAATGGTCAATCTATTATGTTGAAATTATAGAAGAAATATAAATTTCTTTAACTTCTATAAAAATTTTAGTTACTCTATGCCCCATCTTCTATTAAAATAAAAAATAATGAACAATATTTTAAAAGACTCAAACTTTCAATAATGAATAATCTCATATTTAATCCATTAAAATATAAATTTTATTTATTGTTAATAATTAAAATTTTGGGTGACTCCTTTTCTTTTCTATATTTCAATTTTTCTTCTACATCTAAATCTTTTTTTTTTCTCTTTCTTTCTCTAATGTAATACCTCTATGTTTCTTAATCTATTCCCATTAAGTCAGAAATTCTTTTGGAGGGAGCTGATTGAAGTTTTTATTCTTAACAAACAATATATGTGATTACGTAGGTTAGGCCTTTCTAAGATTTTTGCCCATTGAGCATGTTAATGGGAAAATGAATCTCGAAAAATATTCTAAAACCAAACTCTTCCTGCAAGATGACGAGTAATTAGATTGAGTTCATAAGACAAAAGTATTGTAGGAATACAATCTTGTGGAGATATTGTCAATTGAATACTTTCTTTAACCAATGATCATCGATAGCATACTAACAGAGTTATTTTTTAAAAAAAATGTCACGTCAATTTTCTATTTATTTTTCATAATAAAAAAATAGAATATTAATTAAAGACTTTCATATATTATTGGTAAGCTAAATTTGATTTCAATAGATGATGGGCCATTATTTTTCTACTTATCTAATATCAAGAATTTAACCATCGGGTTATAATAGATGATGCATCAAATTACAAATATAAGGCACGAATCTATCGCTCTCTTTAAGGAGATTCGAAGTCTCTATTGTACATGTAACCTTCACAAACCGGTATAGAGTATAACTTTCGATAATCAGCCCTAATAGTCTTATTAGTGCAGCTGGCAGCAATTCTTCACAAATTGCTCAATCTCAAGCTTCACCATTAAAACACCTTTCTTCAACTAGATGTCTTCCTCAATATATGCATATATGACTTGAACATGTGTGTCTCTAATTGGCAGCTACACGTACATATGTGTAGCGAATAGCCGAACTTCTTCATGTATTAAAGAAGACTACATGTATCATAATCATCTAATAGTAAAATGCAACAACAAATGATTTTTTTCAAATGTCATAAAATGCTAGAATGGCCTAAGAAACCTTATTTAATAATTGTGATTCTTTTTCTTTTCTAGTAGGTGCATTTTTCTTCTTCTTCCAATAAAGTGCAAAAGCAAGTAAAATGAACCAATTTTTCAAAACAATCACGTATGACTTTCTAATTATTTTTCTTGAAATTTGTATAATATTCATTTCAGAAATTCAAGGGAATAAATATGATTTAAGAATACAATTGATTGACAGTAAAAAAACACTATTAATTTACAGAATTGACAACTACAATGAAACCTAACAAAAGAATTTTTTTTGACATATAACTAATGAAGTAATTTGTACATGTAAACTTACTATGTGTTCTCAATGTAGTGCAAATAATAAATTCATAATTTTTCTTTAAATTTTGAGGGCAAAGCTATTTATTAGGAGTCTCGATTATGGTGAAAAGAGCTGTTCGCAAATGACATTTGAAGTTATTGGCCAAAGCAAAGCCTCTCTGGTCATTGACCACACTTTATACTATAAAGGAAGGGAAGGTGATTAATTTAGTTTTTAAAATTAGTGTCTCGTTATCATTTGATTCTATAATTTATTTTAACTTTTAAATTTCTAAATATTTTATATACTGGTAAAATAGTCCTGTCACATATGCGTTCATGTATCGTTTTTATTTTTCTCTTTTATAAAGCTTTCAAACTTTTTTTTTATAGTTAAAACATTCGTTTCACTTTTATTTTTTATTCTATATCAATTTCAATATAGAATATTAGTAATAAAGACTATATGAAGATGCATAATTTATTAGGATTACCTTTATCTTTAACGAAAACACTAATGCTACTTCATTTAGAATACTAATCTTGATTACGTACTATTAGTGGTGAAGTATATCTGTAAGAAAATATGATAATTTATTTCACTAAAAAGGAAAGAATACAGATTACGATGAGATAATCTCTCCTGCTAGGATCACAATACATAAACACGTACCGTATCTAGTAATTTGGGACTTTGAACCGAACTTTTAAGGAAGCTTAATCGAAATAATTATTAATTTTTATATTATTCTTCTAACTCATTATAATTTTATGATCAATATATTACAATATTTCATTCTCAATAAACAATACGGTAAATTCACACTTAATTTAAGCAATTTCCTAGTATTAATACAATCTTTTTTGTTAACATTAAAATGGTCAATCTATTATGTTGAAATTACAGAAGAAATATAAATTTCTTTAACTTCTATAAAAATTTTAGTTACTCTATGCCCCATCTTCTATTAAAATAAAAAATAATGAACAATATTTTAAAAGACTCAAACTTTCAATAATGAATAATCTCACATTTAATCCATTAAAATATAAATTTTATTTATTGTTAATAATTAAAAGTTTGGGTGACTCCTTTTCTTTTCTATATTTCAATTTTTCTTCTACATCTAAATCTTTTTTTTTCTCTTTCTTTCTCTAATGTAATACCTCTATGTTTCTTAATCTA
The DNA here is from genome assembly GCA_030512225.1 of Rauvolfia tetraphylla. Lineage (NCBI taxonomy): Eukaryota > Viridiplantae > Streptophyta > Magnoliopsida > Gentianales > Apocynaceae > Rauvolfia > Rauvolfia tetraphylla. Next base: position 1,939,334 of record JAJQKT010000042.1, read on the forward strand.
TTCCCATTAAGTCAGAAATTCTTTTGGAGGGAGCTGATTGAAGTTTTTATTCTTAACAAACAATATATGTGATTACGTAGGTTAGACCTTTCTAAGATTTTTGCCCATTGAGCATGTTAATGGGAAAATGAATCTCGAAAAAATATTCTAAAACCAAACTCTTCCCTGCAAGATGACGAGTAATTGGATTGAGTTCATAAGACAAAAGTATTGTAGGAATACAATCTTGTGGAGATATTGTCAATTGAATACTTTCTTTAACCAATGATCATCGATAGCATACTAACAGAGTTATTTTTTAAAAAAAATGTCACGTCAATTTTCTATTTATTTTTCATAATAAAAAAATAGAATATTAATTAAAGACTTTCATATATTATTGGTAAGCTAAATTTGATTTCAATAGATGATGGGCCATTATTTTTCTACTTATCTAATATCAAGAATTTAACCATCGGGTTATAATAGATGATGCATCAAATTACAAATATAAGGCACGAATCTATCGCTCTCTTTAAGGAGATTCGAAGTCTCTATTGTACATGTAACCTTCACAAACCGGTATAGAGTATAACTTTCGATAATCAGCCCTAATAGTCTTATTGTGCAGTTTGGCAAAGCAATTCTTCACAAATTGCTCAATCTCAAGCTTCACCATTAAAACACCTTTCTTCAACTAGATGTCTTCCTCAATATATGCATATATGACTTGAACATGTGTGTCTCTAATTGGCAGCTACACGTACATATGTGTAGCGAATAGCCGAACTTCTTCATGTATTAAAGAAGACTACATGTATCATAATCATCTAATAGTAAAATGCAACAACAAATGATTTTTTCAAATGTCATAAAATGCTAGAATGGCCTAAGAAACCTTATTTAATAATTGTGATTCTTTTTTCTTTTTCTAGTAGGTGCATTTTTCTTCTTCTTCCAATAAAGTGCAAAAGCAAGTAAAATGAACCAATTTTTTCAAAACAATCACGTATGACTTTCTAATTATTTTTCTTGAAATTTGTATAATATTCATTTCAGAAATTCAAGGGAATAAATATGATTTAAGAATACAATTGATTGACAGTAAAAAAAAACACTATTAATTTACTGAATTGACAACTACAATGAAACCTAACAAAAGAATTTTTTTTGACATATAACTAATGAAGTAATTTGTACATGTAAACTTACTATGTGTTCTCAATGTAGTGCAAATAATAAATTCATAATTTTTCTTTAAATTTTGAGGGCAAAGCTATTTATTAGGAGTCTCGATTATGGTGAAAAGAGTCGTTCGTAAATGACATTTGAAGTTATTGGCCAAAGCAAAGCCTCTCGGGTCATTGACCACACTTTATACTATAAAGGAAGGGAAGGTGATTAATTTAGTTTTTAAAATTAGTGTCTCGTTATCATTTGATTCTATAATTTATTTTAACTTTTTAAATTTCTAAATATTTTATATACTTTGGTAAAATAGTCCCTGTCACATATGCGTTCATGTATCGTTTTTATTTTTCTCTTTTATAAAGATTTCAAACTTTTTTTTTATAGTTAAAACATTCGTTTCACTTTTATTTTTTTATTCTATATCAATTTCAATATAGAATATTAGTAATAAAGACTATATGAAGATGCATAATTTATTAGGATTACCTTTATCTTTAACGAAAACACTAATGCTACTTCATTTAGAATACTAATCTTGATTCGTACTATTAGTGGTGAAGTATATCTGTAAGAAAATATGATAATTTATTTCACTAAAAGGAAAGAATACAGATTACGATGAGATAATCTCTCCCTGCTAGGATCACAATACATAAACACGTACCGTATCTAGTAATTTGGGACTTTGAACCGAACTTTTAAGGAAGCTTAATCGAAATAATTATTAATTTTTTATATTATTCTTCTAACTCATTATACTTTTATGATCAATATATTACAATATTTCATTCTCAATAAACAATACGGTAAATTCACACTTAATTTAAGCAATTTCCTAGTATTAATACAATCTTTTTGTTAACATTAAAATGGTCAATCTATTATGTTGAAATTACAGAAGAAATATAAATTTCTTTAACTTCTATAAAAATTTTAGTTACTCTATGCCCCATCTTCTATTAAAATAAAAAAATAATGAACAATATTTTTAAAAGACTCAAACTTTCAATAATGAATAATCTCACATTTAATCCATTAAAATATAAATTTTATTTATTGTTAATAATTAAAAGTTTGGGTGACTCCTTTTCTTTTCTATATTTCAATTTTTCTTCTACATCTAAATCTTTTTTTTCTCTTTCTTTCTCTAATGTAATACCTCTATGTTTCTTAATCTATTCCCATTAAGTCAGAAATTCTTTTGGAGGGAGCTGATTGAAGTTTTTATTCTTAACAAACAATATATGTGATTACGTAGGTTAGACCTTTCTAAGATTTTTTGCCCATTGAGCATGTTAATGGGAAAATGAATCTCGAAAAAAATATTCTAAAACCAAACTCTTCCCTGCAAGATGACGAGTAATTAGATTGAGTTCATAAGACAAAAGTATTGTAGGAATACAATCTTGTGGAGATATTGTCAATTGAATACTTTCTTTAACCAATGATCATCGATAGCATACTAACGAGTTATTTTTTAAAAAAAATGTCACGTCAATTTTCTATTTATTTTTCATAATAAAAAAAATAGAATATTAATTAAAGACTTTCATATATTATTGGTAAGCTAAATTTGATTTCAATAGATGATGGGCCATTATTTTTCTACTTATCTAATATCAAGAATTTAACCATCGGGTTATAATAGATGATGCATCAAATTACAAATATAAGGCACGAATCTATCGCTCTCTTTAAGGAGATTCGAAGTCTCTATTGTACATGTAACCTTCACAAACCGGTATAGAGTATAACTTTCGATAATCAGCCCTAATAGTCTTATTGTGCAGTTTGGCAGCAATTCTTCACAAATTGCTCAATCTCAAGCTTCACCATTAAAACACCTTTCTTCAACTAGATGTCTTCCTCAATATATGCATATATGACTTGAACATGTGTGTCTCTAATTGGCAGCTACACGTACATATGTGTAGCGAATAGCCGAACTTCTTCATGTATTAAAGAAGACTACATGTATCATAATCATCTAATAGTAAAATGCAACAACAAATGATTTTTTTCAAATGTCATAAAATGCTAGAATGGCCTAAGAAACCTTATTTAATAATTGTGATTCTTTTTTCTTTTCTAGTAGGTGCATTTTTTCTTCTTCTTCCAATAAAGTGCAAAAGCAAGTAAAATGAACCAATTTTTTCAAAACAATCACGTATGACTTTCTAATTATTTTTCTTGAAATTTGTATAATATTCATTTCAGAAATTCAAGGGAATAAATATGATTTAAGAATACAATTGATTGACAGTAAAAAAACACTATTAATTTACAGAATTGACAACTACAATGAAACCTAACAAAAGAATTTTTTTTGACATATAACTAATGAAGTAATTTGTACATGTAAACTTACTATGTGTTCTCAATGTAGTGCAAATAATAAATTCATAATTTTTCTTTAAATTTTGAGGGCAAAGCTATTTATTAGGAGTCTCGATTATGGTGAAAAGAGTCATTCGCAAATGACATTTGAAGTTATTGGCCAAAGCAAAGCCTCTCGGGTCATTGACCACACTTTATACTATAAAGGAAGGGAAGGTGATTAATTTAGTTTTTTAAAATTAGTGTCTCGTTATCATTTGATTCTATAATTTATTTTAACTTTTAAATTTCTAAATATTTTATATACTTGGTAAAATAGTCCCTGTCACATATGCGTTCATGTATCGTTTTTATTTTTCTCTTTTATAAAGATTTCAAACTTTTTTTTTATAGTTAAAACATTCGTTTCACTTTTTATTTTTTATTCTATATCAATTTCAATATAGAATATTAGTAATAAAGACTATATGAAGATGCATAATTTATTAGGATTACCTTTATCTTTAACGAAAACACTAATGCTACTTCATTTAGAATACTAATCTTGATTCGTACTATTAGTGGTGAAGTATATCTGTAAGAAAATATGATAATTTATTTCACTAAAAGGAAAGAATACAGATTACGATGAGATAATCTCTCCTGCTAGGATCACAATACATAAACACGTACCGTATCTAGTAATTTGGGACTTTGAACCGAACTTTTAAGGAAGCTTAATCGAAATAATTATTATTTTTTATATTATTCTTCTAACTCATTATAATTTTATGATCAATATATTACAATATTTCATTCTGAATAAACAATACGGTAAATTCACACTTAATTTAAGCAATTTCCTAGTATTAATACAATCTTTTTTGTTAACATTAAAATGGTCAATCTATTATGTTGAAATTACAGAAGAAATATAAATTTCTTTAACTTCTATAAAAATTTTAGTTACTCTATGCCCCATCTTCTATTAAAATAAAAAAATAATGAACAATATTTTTAAAAGACTCAAACTTTCAATAATGAATAATCTCACATTTAATCCATTAAAATATAAATTTTATTTATTGTTAATAATTAAAAGTTTGGGTGACTCCTTTTCTTTTCTATATTTCAATTTTTTCTTCTACATCTAAATCTTTTTTTTTCTCTTTCTTTCTCTAATGTAATACCTCTATGTTTCTTAATCTATTCCCATTAAGTCAGAAATTCTTTTGGAGGGAGCTGATTGAAGTTTTTATTCTTAACAAACAATATATGTGATTACGTAGGTTAGGCCTTTCTAAGATTTTTGCCCATTGAGCATGTTAATGGGAAAATGAATCTCGAAAAAAATATTCTAAAACCAAACTCTTCCCTGCAAGATGACGAGTAATTAGATTGAGTTCATAAGACAAAAGTATTGTAGGAATACAATCTTGTGGAGATATTGTCAATTGAATACTTTCTTTAACCAATGATCATCGATAGCATACTAACGAGTTATTTTTTAAAAAAAATGTCACGTCAATTTTCTATTTATTTTTCATAATAAAAAAAATAGAATATTAATTAAAGACTTTCATATATTATTGGTAAGCTAAATTTGATTTCAATAGATGATGGGCCATTATTTTTCTACTTATCTAATATCAAGAATTTAACCATCGGGTTATAATAGATGATGCATCAAATTACAAATATAAGGCACGAATCTATCGCTCTCTTTAAGGAGATTCGAAGTCTCTATTGTACATGTAACCTTCACAAACCGGTATAGAGTATAACTTTCGATAATCAGCCCAATAGTCTTATTGTGCAGCTGGCAGCAATTCTTCACAAATTGCTCAATCTCAAGCTTCACCATTAAAACACCTTTCTTCAACTAGATGTCTTCCTCAATATATGCATATATGACTTGAACATGTGTGTCTCTAATTGGCAGCTACACGTACATATGTGTAGCGAATAGCCGAACTTCTTCATGTATTAAAGAAGACTACATGTATCATAATCATCTAATAGTAAAATGCAACAACAAATGATTTTTTCAAATGTCATAAAATGCTAGAATGGCCTAAGAAACCTTATTTAATAATTGTGATTCTTTTTCTTTTCTAGTAGGTGCATTTTTCTTCTTCTTCCAATAAAGTGCAAAAGCAAGTAAAATGAACCAATTTTTTCAAAACAATCACGTATGACTTTCTAATTATTTTTTCTTGAAATTTGTATAATATTCATTTCAGAAATTCAAGGGAATAAATATGATTTAAGAATACAATTGATTGACAGTAAAAAAACACTATTAATTTACAGAATTGACAACTACAATGAAACCTAACAAAAGAATTTTTTTTGACATATAACTAATGAAGTAATTTGTACATGTAAACTTACTATGTGTTCTCAATGTAGTGCAAATAATAAATTCATAATTTTTCTTTAAATTTTGAGGGCAAAGCTATTTATTAGGAGTCTCGATTATGGTGAAAAGAGCTGTTCGCAAATGACATTTGAAGTTATTGGCCAAAGCAAAGCCTCTCGGGTCATTGACCACACTTTATACTATAAAGGAAGGGAAGGTGATTAATTTAGTTTTTAAAATTAGTGTCTCGTTATCATTTGATTCTATAATTTATTTTAACTTTTAAATTTCTAAATATTTTATATCATTTGGTAAAATAGTCCTGTCACATATGCGTTCATGTATCGTTTTTATTTTTCTCTTTTATAAAGCTTTCAAACTTTTTTTTTATAGTTAAAACATTCGTTTCACTTTTATTTTTTATTCTATATCAATTTCAATATAGAATATTAGTAATAAAGACTATATGAAGATGCATAATTTATTAGGATTACCTTTATCTCTAACGAAAACACTAATGCTACTTCATTTAGAATACTAATCTTGATTCGTACTATTAGTGGTGAAGTATATCTGTAAGAAAATATGATAATTTATTTCACTAAAAGGAAAGAATACAGATTACGATGAGATAATCTCTCCTGCTAGGATCACAATACATAAACACGTACTAGTATCTAGTAATTTGGGACTTTGAACCGAACTTTTAAGGAAGCTTAATCGAAATAATTATTATTTTTTATATTATTCTTCTAACTCATTATAATTTTATGATCAATATATTACAATATTTCATTCTCAATAAACAATACGGTAAATTCACACTTAATTTAAGCAATTTCCTAGTATTAATACAATCTTTTTTGTTAACATTAAAATGGTCAATCTATTATGTTGAAATTACAGAAGAAATATAAATTTCTTTAACTTCTATAAAAATTTTAGTTACTCTATGCCCCATCTTCTATTAAAATAAAAAAATAATGAACAATATTTTTAAAAGACTCAAACTTTCAATAATGAATAATCTCACATTTAATCCATTAAAATATAAATTTTATTTATTGTTAATAATTAAAAAGTTTGGGTGACTCCTTTTCTTTTCTATATTTCAATTTTTTCTTCTACATCTAAATCTTTTTTTTCTCTTTCTTTCTCTAATGTAATACCTCTATGTTTCTTAATCTATTCCCATTAAGTCAGAAATTCTTTTGGAGGGAGCTGATTGAAGTTTTTATTCTTAACAAACAATATATGTGATTACGTAGGTTAGGCCTTTCTAAGATTTTTGCCCATTGAGCATGTTAATGGGAAAATGAATCTCGAAAAATATTCTAAAACCAAACTCTTCCTGCAAGATGACAGGTAATTAGATTGAGTTCATAAGACAAAAGTATTGTAGGAATACAATCTTGTGGAGATATTGTCAATTGAATACTTTCTTTAACCAATGATCATCGATAGCATACTAACAGGTTATTTTTTAAAAAAAATGTCACGTCAATTTTCTATTTATTTTTCATAATAAAAAAAATAGAATATTAATTAAAGACTTTCATATATTATTGGTAAGCTAAATTTGATTTCAATAGATGATGGGCCATTATTTTTCTACTTATCTAATATCAAGAATTTAACCATCGGGTTATAATAGATGATGCATCAAATTACAAATATAAGGCACGAATCTATCGCTCTCTTTAAGGAGATTCGAAGTCTCTATTGTACATGTAACCTTCACAAACCGGTATAGAGTATAACTTTCGATAATCAGCCCAATAGTCTTATTGTGCAGCTGGCAGCAATTCTTCACAAATTGCTCAATCTCAAGCTTCACCATTAAAACACCTTTCTTCAACTAGATGTCTTCCTCAATATATGCATATATGACTTGAACATGTGTGTCTCTAATTGGCAGCTACACGTACATATGTGTAGCGAATAGCCGAACTTCTTCATGTATTAAAGAAGACTACATGTATCATAATCATCTAATAGTAAAATGCAACAACAAATGATTTTTTCAAATGTCATAAAATGCTAGAATGGCCTAAGAAACCTTATTTAATAATTGTGATTCTTTTTCTTTTCTAGTAGGTGCATTTTTCTTCTTCTTCCAATAAAGTGCAAAAGCAAGTAAAATGAACCAATTTTTTCAAAACAATCACGTATGACTTTCTAATTATTTTTCTTGAAATTTGTATAATATTCATTTCAGAAATTCAAGGGAATAAATATGATTTAAGAATACAATTGATTGACAGTAAAAAAACACTATTAATTTACAGAATTGACAACTACAATGAAACCTAACAAAAGAATTTTTTTTGACATATAACTAATGAAGTAATTTGTACATGTAAACTTACTATGTGTTCTCAATGTAGTGCAAATAATAAATTCATAATTTTTTCTTTAAATTTTGAGGGCAAAGCTATTTATTAGGAGTCTCGATTATGGTGAAAAGAGTCGTTCGCAAATGACATTTGAAGTTATTGGCCAAAGCAAAGCCTCTCGGGTCATTGACCACACTTTATACTATAAAGGAAGGGAAGGTGATTAATTTAGTTTTTAAAATTAGTGTCTCGTTATCATTTGATTCTATAATTTATTTTAACTTTTAAATTTCTAAATATTTTATATCTCGGTAAAATAGTCCCTCGTCACATATGCGTTCATGTATCGTTTTTATTTTTCTCTTTTATAAAGCTTTCAAACTTTTTTTTTATAGTTAAAACATTCGTTTCACTTTTATTTTTTATTCTATATCAATTTCAATATAGAATATTAGTAATAAAGACTATATGAAGATGCATAATTTATTAGGATTACCTTTATCTCTAACGAAAACACTAATGCTACTTCATTTAGAATACTAATCTTGATTCGTACTATTAGTGGTGAAGTATATCTGTAAGAAAATATGATAATTTATTTCACTAAAAGGAAAGAATACAGATTACGATGAGATAATCTCTCTCGCTAGGATCACAATACATAAACACGTACAGTATCTAGTAATTTGGGACTTTGAACCGAACTTTTAAGGAAGCTTAATCGAAATAATTATTATTTTTTATATTATTCTTCTAACTCATTATAATTTTATGATCAATATATTACAATATTTCATTCTCAATAAACAATACGGTAAATTCACACTTAATTTAAGCAATTTCCTAGTATTAATACAATCTTTTTTGTTAACATTAAAATGGTCAATCTATTATGTTGAAATTACAGAAGAAATATAAATTTCTTTAACTTCTATAAAAATTTTAGTTACTCTATGCCCCATCTTCTATTAAAATAAAAAAATAATGAACAATATTTTTAAAAGACTCAAACTTTCAATAATGAATAATCTCACATTTAATCCATTAAAATATAAATTTTATTTATTGTTAATAATTAAAAGTTTGGGTGACTCCTTTTCTTTTCTATATTTCAATTTTCTTCTACATCTAAATCTTTTTTTTTTTCTCTTTCTTTCTCTAATGTAATACCTCTATGTTTCTTAATCTATTCCCATTAAGTCAGAAATTCTTTTGGAGGGAGCTGATTGAAGTTTTTATTCTTAACAAACAATATATGTGATTACGTAGGTTAGGCCTTTCTAAGATTTTTGCCCATTGAGCATGTTAATGGGAAAATGAATCTCGAAAAATATTCTAAAACCAAACTCTTCCTGCAAGATGACAGGTAATTAGATTGAGTTCATAAGACAAAAGTATTGTAGGAATACAATCTTGTGGAGATATTGTCAATTGAATACTTTCTTTAACCAATGATCATCGATAGCATACTAACAGGTTATTTTTAAAAAAAATGTCACGTCAATTTTCTATTTATTTTTCATAATAAAAAAATAGAATATTAATTAAAGACTTTCATATATTATTGGTAAGCTAAATTTGATTTCAATAGATGATGGGCCATTATTTTTCTACTTATCTAATATCAAGAATTTAACCATCGGGTTATAATAGATGATGCATCAAATTACAAATATAAGACACGAATCTATCGCTCTCTTTAAGGAGATTCGAAGTCTCTATTGTACATGTAACCTTCACAAACCGGTATAGAGTATAACTTTCGATAATCAGCCCAATAGTCTTATTGTGCAGCTGGCAGCAATTCTTCACAAATTGCTCAATCTCAAGCTTCACCATTAAAACACCTTTCTTCAACTAGATGTCTTCCTCAATATATGCATATATGACTTGAACATGTGTGTCTCTAATTGGCAGCTACACGTACATATGTGTAGCGAATAGCCGAACTTCTTCATGTATTAAAGAAGACTACATGTATCATAATCATCTAATAGTAAAATGCAACAACAAATGATTTTTTCAAATGTCATAAAATGCTAGAATGGCCTAAGAAACCTTATTTAATAATTGTGATTCTTTTTCTTTTCTAGTAGGTGCATTTTTCTTCTTCTTCCAATAAAGTGCAAAAGCAAGTAAAATGAACCAATTTTTCAAAACAATCACGTATGACTTTCTAATTATTTTTCTTGAAATTTGTATAATATTCATTTCAGAAATTCAAGGGAATAAATATGATTTAAGAATACAATTGATTGACAGTAAAAAAACACTACTAATTTACAGAATTGACAACTACAATGAAACCTAACAAAAGAATTTTTTTTGACATATAACTAATGAAGTAATTTGTACATGTAAACTTACTATGTGTTCTCAATGTAGTGCAAATAATAAATTCATAATTTTTCTTTAAATTTTGAGGGCAAAGCTATTTATTAGGAGTCTCGATTATGGTGAAAAGAGCTGTTCGCAAATGACATTTGAAGTTATTGGCCAAAGCAAAGCCTCTCTGGTCATTGACCACACTTTATACTATAAAGGAAGGGAAGGTGATTAATTTAGTTTTTAAAATTAGTGTCTCGTTATCATTTGATTCTATAATTTATTTTAACTTTTAAATTTCTAAATATTTTATATACTGGTAAAATAGTCCTGTCACATATGCGTTCATGTATCGTTTTTATTTTTCTCTTTTATAAAGCTTTCAAACTTTTTTTTTATAGTTAAAACATTCGTTTCACTTTTTATTTTTTTATTCTATATCAATTTCAATATAGAATATTAGTAATAAAGACTATATGAAGATGCATAATTTATTAGGATTACCTTTATCTTTAACGAAAACACTAATGCTACTTCATTTAGAATACTAATCTTGATTCGTACTATTAGTGGTGAAGTATATCTGTAAGAAAATATGATAATTTATTTCACTAAAAGGAAAGAATACAGATTACGATGAGATAATCTCTCCCTGCTAGGATCACAATACATAAACACGTACTGTATCTAGTAATTTGGGACTTTGAACCGAACTTTTAAGGAAGCTTAATCGAAATAATTATTAATTTTTTATATTATTCTTCTAACTCATTATAATTTTATAATCAATATATTACAATATTTCATTCTCGAATAAACAATACGGTAAATTCACACTTAATTTAAGCAATTTCCTAGTATTAATACAATCTTTTTTGTTAACATTAAAATGGTCAATCTATTATGTTGAAATTATAGAAGAAATATAAATTTCTTTAACTTCTATAAAAATTTTAGTTACTCTATGCCCCATCTTCTATTAAAATAAAAAAATAATGAACAATATTTTTAAAAGACTCAAACTTTCAATAATGAATAATCTCATATTTAATCCATTAAAATATAAATTTTATTTATTGTTAATAATTAAAATTTTGGGTGACTCCTTTTCTTTTCTATATTTCAATTTTTTCTTCTACATCTAAATCTTTTTTTTTCTCTTTCTTTCTCTAATGTAATACCTCTATGTTTCTTAATCTATTCCCATTAAGTCAGAAATTCTTTTGGAGGGAGCTGATTGAAGTTTTTATTCTTAACAAACAATATATGTGATTACGTAGGTTAGGCCTTTCTAAGATTTTTGCCCATTGAGCATGTTAATGGGAAAATGAATCTCGAAAAATATTCTAAAACCAAACTCTTCCTGCAAGATGACAGGTGATTAGATTGAGTTCATAAGACAAAAGTATTGTAGGAATACAATCTTGTGGAGATATTGTCAATTGAATACTTTCTTTAACCAATGATCATCGATAGCATACTAACAGGTTATTTTTAAAAAAAATGTCACGTCAATTTTCTATTTATTTTTCATAATAAAAAAATAGAATATTAATTAAAGACTTTCATATATTATTGGTAAGCTAAATTTGATTTCAATAGATGATGGGCCATTATTTTTCTACTTATCTAATATCAAGAATTTTACCATCGGGTTATAATAGATGATGCATCAAATTACAAATATAAGGCACGAATCTATCGCTCTCTTTAAGGAGATTCGAAGTCTCTATTGTACATGTAACCTTCACAAACCGGTATAGAGTATAACTTTCGATAATCAGCCCAATAGTCTTATTGTGCAGCTGACAGCAATTCTTCACAAATTGCTCAATCTCAAGCTTCACCATTAAAACACCTTTCTTCAACTAGATGTCTTCCTCAATATATGCATATATGACTTGAACATGTGTGTCTCTAATTGGCAGCTACACGTACATATGTGTAGCGAATAGCCGAACTTCTTCATGTATTAAAGAAGACTACATGTATCATAATCATCTAATAGTAAAATGCAACAACAAATGATTTTTTCAAATGTCATAAAATGCTAGAATGGCCTAAGAAACCTTATTTAATAATTGTGATTCTTTTTCTTTTCTAGTAGGTGCATTTTTCTTCTTCTTCCAATAAAGTGCAAAAGCAAGTAAAATGAACCAATTTTTCAAAACAATCACGTATGACTTTCTAATTATTTTTCTTGAAATTTGTATAATATTCATTTCATAAATTCAAGGGAATAAATATGATTTAAGAATACAATTGATTGACAGTAAAAAAACACTACTAATTTACAGAATTGACAACTACAATGAAACCTAACAAAAGAATTTTTTTTGACATATAACTAATGAAGTAATTTGTACATGTAAACTTACTATGTGTTCTCAATGTAGTGCAAATAATAAATTCATAATTTTTTCTTTAAATTTTGAGGGCAAAGCTATTTATTAGGAGTCTCGATTATGGTGAAAAGAGCTGCATTCGCAAATGACATTTGAAGTTATTGGCCAAAGCAAAGCCTCTCCGGTCATTGACCACACTTTATACTATAAAGGAAGGGAAGGTGATTAATTTAGTTTTTAAAATTAGTGTCTCGTTATCATTTGATTCTATAATTTATTTTAACTTTTAAATTTCTAAATATTTTATATACTTTGGTAAAATAGTCTCGTCACATATGCGTTCATGTATCGTTTTTATTTTTCTCTTTTATAAAGCTTTCAAACTTTTTTTTTATAGTTAAAACATTCGTTTCACTTTTATTTTTTTATTCTATATCAATTTCAATATAGAATATTAGTAATAAAGACTATATGAAGATGCATAATTTATTAGGATTACCTTTATCTTTAACGAAAACACTAATGCTACTTCATTTAGAATACTAATCTTGATTCGTACTATTAGTGGTGAAGTATATCCGTAAGAAAATATGATAATTTATTTCACTAAAAGGAAAGAATACAGATTACGATGAGATAATCTCTCCCTGCTAGGATCACAATACATAAACACGTACAGTATCTAGTAATTTGGGACTTTGAACCAGAACTTTTAAGGAAGCTTAATCGAAATAATTATTAATTTTTTATATTATTCTTCTAACTCATTATAATTTTATGATCAATATATTACAATATTTCATTCTCAATAAACAATACGGTAAATTCACACTTAATTTAAGCAATTTCCTAGTATTAATACAATCTTTTTTGTTAACATTAAAATGGTCAATCTATTATGTTGAAATTATAGAAGAAATATAAATTTCTTTAACTTCTATAAAAATTTTAGTTACTCTATGCCCCATCTTCTATTAAAATAAAAAATAATGAACAATATTTTAAAAGACTCAAACTTTCAATAATGAATAATCTCATATTTAATCCATTAAAATATAAATTTTATTTATTGTTAATAATTAAAATTTTGGGTGACTCCTTTTCTTTTCTATATTTCAATTTTTCTTCTACATCTAAATCTTTTTTTTTTCTCTTTCTTTCTCTAATGTAATACCTCTATGTTTCTTAATCTATTCCCATTAAGTCGAAATTCTTTTGGAGGAGCTGATTGAAGTTTTTATTCTTAACAAACAATATATGTGATTACGTAGGTTAGGCCTTTCTAAGATTTTTGCCCATTGAGCATGTTAATGGGAAAATGAATCTCGAAAAATATTCTAAAACCAAACTCTTCCTGCAAGATGACAGGTGATTAGATTGAGTTCATAAGACAAAAGTATTGTAGGAATACAATCTTGTGGAGATATTGTCAATTGAATACTTTCTTTAACCAATGATCATCGATAGCATACTAACAGAGTTATTTTTTAAAAAAAATGTCACGTCAATTTTCTATTTATTTTTCATAATAAAAAAATAGAATATTAATTAAAGACTTTCATATATTATTGGTAAGCTAAATTTGATTTCAATAGATGATGGGCCATTATTTTTCTACTTATCTAATATCAAGAATTTTACCATCGGGTTATAATAGATGATGCATCAAATTACAAATATAAGGCACGAATCTATCGCTCTCTTTAAGGAGATTCAAGTCTCTATTGTACATGTAACCTTCACAAACCGGTATAGAGTATAACTTTCGATAATCAGCCCTAATAGTCTTATTGTGCGAGTGGCGGCAATTCTTCACAAATTGCTCAATCTCAAGCTTCACCATTAAAACACCTTTCTTCAACTAGATGTCTTCCTCAATATATGCATATATGACTTGAACATGTGTGTCTCTAATTGGCAGCTACACGTACATATGTGTAGCGAATAGCTGAACTTCTTCATGTATTAAAGAAGACTACATGTATCATAATCATCTAATAGTAAAATGCAACAACAAATGATTTTTTCAAATGTCATAAAATGCTAGAATGGCCTAAGAAACCTTATTTAATAATTGTGATTCTTTTTCTTTTCTAGTAGGTGCATTTTTCTTCTTCTTCCAATAAAGTGCAAAAGCAAGTAAAATGAACCAATTTTTCAAAACAATCACGTATGACTTTCTAATTATTTTTCTTGAAATTTGTATAATATTCATTTCATAAATTCAAGGGAATAAATATGATTTAAGAATACAATTGATTGACAGTAATAAAACACTATTAATTTACAGAATTGACAACTACAATGAAACCTAACAAAAGAATTTTTTTTTAACATATAAGTAATGAAGTAATTTGTACATGTAAACTTACTATGTGTTCTCAATGTAGTGCAAATAATAAATTCATAATTTTTCTTTAAATTTTGAGGGCAAAGCTATTTATTAGGAGTCTCGATTATGGTGAAAAAGAGCTCGTTCGTAAATGACATTTGAAGTTATTGGCCAAAGCAAAGCCTCTCTCGGTCATTGACCACTCTTTATACTATAAATGAAGAGAAGGTGATTAATTTTATTTTTAAAATCAGTATCTCGTTATCCATTGATTCTCTAATTTTTTTTAACTTTTAAATTTCTAAATATTTTATATCATTTGGTAAAATAGTCCCTGTCACATATGCGTTCATGTATCGTTTGTATTTTTCTCTTTTATAAAGCTTTCAAACTTTTTTTTATAGTTAAAACATTCGTTTCACTTTTATTTTTTATTCTATATCAATTTCAATATAGAATATTAGTAATAAAGACTATATTAAGATGCATAATTTATTAGGATTACCTTTATCTTTAACGAAAACACTAATGCTACTTCATTTAGAATACTAATCTTGATTCGTACTATTAGTGGTGAAGTATATCTGTAAGAAAATATGATAATTTATTTCACTAAAAGGAAAGAATACAGATTACGATGAGATAATCTCTCCTGCTAGGATCACAATACATAAACACGTACCGTATCTAGTAATTTGGGACTTTGAACCGAACTTTTAAGGAAGCTTAATCGAAATAATTATTAATTTTTATATTATTCTTCTAACTCATTATAATTTTATAATCAATATATTACAATATTTCATTCTGAATAAACAATACGGTAAATTCACACTTAATTTAAGCAAATTCTTAGTATTAATACAATCTTTTTTTGTTAACATTAAAATGGTCAATCTATTATGTTGAAATTATAGAAGAAATATAAATTTCTTTAACTTCTATTAAAATTTTAGTTACTCTATGCCCCATCTTCTATTAAAATAAAAAATAATGAACAATATTTTAAAAGACTCAAACTTTGAATAATGAATAATCTCATATTTAATCCTTTAAAATATAAATTTTATTTATTGTTAATAATTAAAAGTTTGGGTGACTCCTTTTCTTTTCTATATTTCAATTTTTCTTCTACATCTAAATCTTTTTTTTTCTCTTTCTTTCTCTAATGTAATACCTCTATGTTTCTTAATCTATTCCCATTAAGTCAGAAATTCTTTTGGAGGGAGCTGATTGAAGTTTTTATTCTTAACAAACAATATATGTGATTACGTAGGTTAGGCCTTTCTAAGATTTTTGCCCATTGAGCATGTTAATGGGAAAATGAATCTCGAAAAATATTCTAAAACCAAACTCTTCCTGCAAGATGACAGGTAATTAGATTGAGTTCATAAGACAAAAGTATTGTAGGAATACAATCTTGCGGAGATATTGTCAATTGAATACTTTATTTAACCAATGATCATCGATAGCATACTAACAGGTTATTTTTAAAAAAAATGTCACGTCAATTTTCTATTTATTTATCATAATAAAAAAATAGAATATTAATTAAAGACTTTCATATATTATTGGTAAGCTAAATTTGATTTCAATAGATGATGGGCCATTATTTTTCTACTTATCTAATATCAAGAATTTAACCATCGGGTTATAATAGATTATGCATCAAATTACAAATATAAGGCACGAATCTATCGCTCTCTTTAAGCAGATTCGAAGTCTCTATTGTACATGTAACCTTCACAAACCGGTATAGAGTATAACTTTCGATAATCAGCCCAATAGTCTTATTGTGCAGCTGGCAGTAATTCTTCACAAATTGCTCAATCTCAAGCTTCACCATTAAAACACCTTTCTTCAACTAGATGTCTTCCTCAATATATGCATATATGACTTGAACATGTGTGTCTCTAATTGGCAGCTACACGTACATATGTGTAGCGAATAGCCGAACTTCATCATGTATTAAAGAAGACTACATGTATCATAATCATCTAATAGTAAAATGCAACAACAAATGATTTTTTCAAATGTCATAAAATGCTAGAATGGCCTAAGAAACCTTATTTAACAATTGTGATTCTTTTTCTTTTCTAGTAGGTGCATTTTTCTTCTTCTTCCAATAAAGTGCAAAAGCAAGTAAAATGAACCAATTTTTCAAAACAACCACGTATGACTTTCTAATTATTTTTCTTGAAATTTGTATAATATTCATTTCAGAAATTCAAGGGAATAAATATGATTTAAGAATACAATTGATTGACAGTAAAAAAACACTATTAATTTACAGAATTGACAACTACAATGAAACCTAACAAAAGAATTTTTTTTGACATATAACTAATGAAGTAATTTGTACATGTAAACTTACTATGTGTTCTCAATGTAGTGCAAATAATAAATTCATAATTTTTCTTTAAATTTTGAGGGCAAAGCTATTTATTAGGAGTCTCGATTATGGTGAAAAGAGTCGTTCGCAAATGACATTTGAAGTTATTGGCCAAAGCAAAGCCTCTCTGGTCATTGACCACACTTTATACTATAAAGGAAGGGAAGGTGATTAATTTAGTTTTTAAAATTAGTGTCTCTTTATCATTTGATTCTATAATTTTTTTTAACTTTTAAATTTCTAAATATTTTATATACTGGTAAAATAGTCCTGTCACATATGCGTTCATGTATCGTTTGTATTTTTCTCTTTTATAAAGCTTTCAAACTTTTTTTTTATAGTTAAAACATTCGTTTCACTTTTATTTTTTATTCTATATCAATTTCAATATAGAATATTAGTAATAAAGACTATATGAAGATGCATAATTTATTAGGATTACCTTTATCTTTAACGAAAACACTAATGCTACTTCATTTAGAATACTAATCTTGATTCGTACTATTAGTGGTGAAGTATATCTGTAAGAAAATATGATAATTTATTTCACTAAAAGGAAAGAATACAGATTACGATGAGATAATCTCTCCTGCTAGGATCACAATACATAAACACGTACCGTATCTAGTAATTTGGGACTTTGAACCGAACTTTTAAGGAAGCTTAATCGAAATAATTATTAATTTTTATATTATTCTTCTAACTCATTATAATTTTATGATCAATATATTACAATATTTCATTCTCAATAAACAATACGGTAAATTCACACTTAATTTAAGCAATTTCCTAGTATTAATACAATCTTTTTTGTTAACATTAAAATGGTCAATCTATTATGTTGAAATTATAGAAGAAATATAAATTTCTTTAACTTCTATAAAAATTTTAGTTACTCTATGCCCCATCTTCTATTAAAATAAAAAATAATGAACAATATTTTAAAAGACTCAAACTTTCAATAATGAATAATCTCATATTTAATCCATTAAAATATAAATTTTATTTATTGTTAATAATTAAAATTTTGGGTGACTCCTTTTCTTTTCTATATTTCAATTTTTCTTCTACATCTAAATCTTTTTTTTTTTCTCTTTCTTTCTCTAATGTAATACCTCTATGTTTCTTAATCTATTCCCATTAAGTCAGAAATTCTTTTGGAGGGAGCTGATTGAAGTTTTGCCCATTGAGCATGTTAATGGGAAAATGAATCTCGAAAAATATTCTAAAACCAAACTCTTCCTGCAAGATGACAGGTGATTAGATTGAGTTCATAAGACAAAAGTATTGTAGGAATACAAGCTTGTGGAGATATTGTCAATTGAATACTTTCTTTAACCAATGATCATCGATAGCATACTAACAGGTTATTTTTTAAAAAAAATGTCACGTCAATTTTCTATTTATTTTTCATAATAAAAAAATAGAATATTAATTAAAGACTTTCATATATTATTGGTAAGCTAAATTTGATTTCAATAGATGATGGGCCATTATTTTTCTACTTATCTAATATCAAGAATTTTACCATCGAGTTTTTCGGAACAGATTGTGGGTTTCTTTTTAAAAACCTGAAGAAAAGATTACTGGATAGGAAGTATATCCAATATAAAAGAATATATGCTATTGAGAATTTCCTGACCTTCCCGTTTTGCTTTTCTATTGTTATACAAAATTATCCACATTGCTAATTTATATCTCGGAGTTTTTAAAAAAATGAAAAGGACCTTTTAAATGTACTCTTATTATCTAATACGATACTATTTAGAATCATTAGTAAGGAAACCTTGTCCAACAAGATTTTTTTTTTTCATCTTAGAAAGTTTCTAATTTTGAGAGATTATACCTTAGTCTTACGCGTGCTATTTGTATCTTAGAAGATTTTTTTTTTTAATTTTAATAAAAACCACCGAAGAGGAGACGATAGGCATTGTCCCCTATCGGATTATTAAAAGGATTATTAAAAGAAACGAGGGTCCGAAGGACCTAATGAATAAATTATTTGTTTCAAAAGAAATAAATATTCATTTCAAAGCGAATGATTATTCTTTTTCAATTGAATAATATTTATTACATCGAAAAAGAATAATTATTCAGTATACAGAGTTATCTGGAACAATACCAAGTCAAGCAAAGTCCACATGCAAGTTCTCTTCTTGTGTTAGTGCGTATGGATTCCCCTAGCCAACCACGAAGGGTGAACAGAGAAATTGCTTATCCTAGGCTTTTAATGGGACGTCCTGCACCTGCACGGCATGCCTGTATCCTTATCCTAGTCTCTTTAGCGGCTGGTTCAGCCTCAGTGACATCTACATAAGTTTGTTTCTGTCAACAATAAAGAGTTGTTAAATAATTAATTATTATTCAAAGTACAAGGAATAGTTCTTATGATGATTTCTTCACACAATTCAAAAGAAATAATTATTCACTATACGAAGAATAAGTATAATGAATAATTATTCATCATGTAATGAATAAATTATAAGGGATGTAATTATACAAGCAAATGTGAATAATTATTCATCATACTCGACTTATTTTTGTTAACCATCACCTACATTTTTTTCAGAGGTGATCTCTACCCCCTCAACATTCTTGCTTGCGGCTTTAGAGACTTGGCTAGCATATCGCTTTATAGCTAACCGCTTACAACTTCACTTGCTCCTTACAATGGGCTGTTCTTTCTCACCCGCCTCTTCCTCAACATCTGCTTCAACCTCTTCCTTCCTCGTTGTATCCTTTTTTACAACCATGCCTTTCGGAACCATCTCTTCTTTCTTGACCGGCTCTTTCTCAACCATCTTGTTAGGGACAAAGAACCTTCATCATTGGGCCTCCTTGCCCTAAACTCATACTAGGTGGCATCATCCCTGTCTAACTCTTCTTTATCGGCCAGCTCACTCTACACATGTTCTTCATCTTCGGAGAGCTTTCTAAGCTCTTTCTCAATCCCTTCAAACACATTTTGGAGCACCCTTCTCTGAGCTTCCAACTCAGGATTTCTTGGATTTTAGATATGTTATTTATAGAAAATGTCCAGTGTACCAAATAATGTCAAATGCACGTGCACCCGGTGGATAGCCCACAGGGTTTTGGATGCTTGGAATGCCATTGTGCTTACCCATGGGAAAGAGGCATTATAGCAAATATTTCACTTATCGACGAGTATTTGATGCATATTGAATAATATTCACTCTTACAAGAATAATTATTCACTTCACGACAAGTATTCAATAAGTAATGAATAATTATTCAAAATTAAAGAAATAATTATTCACTTTTTTAGCGAATAATTATTATTGATAGAATGAATAATTATTCATGACACTAGAATCTCTTTACTAGGAGCAGATGCATATTTCTGTTTGGCTAGCTGCTGGTCATTTTTAGAACAAACTTCGGTAGCCCATTGTCCAGAAATCAAGTTACTTGCCTAGCCTAGTAAAACACCTTTGCTTTCTCTATATAATCTAGAATAGGTGCATATTCAGTGAGATCAACCTTTAGAGATGCCTTTGGGGCCAGAATGGTTCCCCATGCTAAGAGAATGTGCAACTTCGTGAAAAGGTGGGCTACCTAGTGGCTCTTTGGTGAGGGTGACCACTACAAGAAAAAAAATAATTTTGAAACTGACAAATTAGTTTTAAAACAAGGATTTAAAATTAATTTGAAACTGCATAAAATCAGTTTCAACTATGGTGGTTGTGGCACGATATTGAAACTGAAAAAAAATCGATTTCAATTTTGAGACCGAATATAGTCGGTTTCAAAATTGACCCAAAAACCAATCATTTTAACCAAATGCAACATTCATTGAAACCAGATTGAAACTGAATTGAAACCGAATTTAGAAATTGATTTGAAAAAATAAAAGATAAATAAAAATAAATAAATAAATTATTGGGTCGATCTAGCTCGGCCCGACCAGCCAACCAACTCGAATCAACTGGCTAGCACTCGCCTGATCGGGTGGCCACTAGCCAAAACGCGTGTATGTATGTGCTAATAATTTAGGAAAAAATTGCCCCTTGCATGATTCAAACCCTTGTTGTTAGTGTGGGGAGCATGTGCTCCTCCACCAACCTAAACTTCTTGTAGTGATATTCTTCTATAATTATTTTATTTATATTATATATGTATATATTATATTTTTAAATCAATAATATGTATTATAATTATTTAATAGGTTATAAACTTATGTATTAACTTATTAAGTGTGTTTAATAATTAATAAAATATTTGTAATTGTACTTATATAGACAAAACATATTAGCATTATATATAATTACTATTTTGTATATTTGTATACTTATACGAGTGTGAAGTATATATCACTTGTATGATATTTGATTATACTTATATAATAATTGCAAATAAGTATATATAGATCAACATATATCTTAAACATAAATAGTATATAACAAACATATTATACAATTGTTTACTCAACTCTAGATAATTATCCACATGCATAATCAAAATACATACATATACTAATTATATATTGGTCACAATAATTCGTTTAAATTCTTCAAAGGTGGAGGATGTCAAATCACAAACCTTAATTATAATCTACAAATATTAATATTAAATATTGGGTTTGAAACCGATTAGAAACTGATTTGAGATTTTCAATCATATTAGAAATCGATTTAAAATCTTAGTAGGGTTTTGCAACCGACTAGAAACCGATCTAGAACCACTCTAGGGTATAGGTTTTAGAAACTAATTTTTTAAAAAAAATTGATTAGAAACCATTTAGAAACCTAATTTTGAAATTAATTTTAATCGGTTTCTAATTATAAACTGATTATAAAATTTATTAAAAATAAAAAAATATTTGATTTAGAAATTAATTTAAAACTGATTTCTTAATCCCTAAAAAAATAAAAAATATTTAATTTTAAAATCGATTAAAATTTGATATTATTTGAAACTGATTAGAAACAGTTTTGAAATCGATTTTAATTAGTTTCTAATTAGAAAATAATTATAAAATTTATCAAAATTTAAAATTTATTTAGAAATCGATTTGAAACTGATTTCTTAATCTATAAAAAAATAAAAAATATTTAATTTAAAAACCAATTGTAAAATTCATCAAAAATAAAAAATTGATTTAGAAACTGATTTGAAATCAATTTCTTAATTTATTAAAAAATTAAAAATTTTTAATTTAAAAATTTTTGATACCGATTCGAAATTGCTTAGAAACTGAATTTTGAAACTATTTATAAAATATATCAAAAAAATTAAAAAATTGATTTAAAAACTGATTTCTTAAGCTATAAAAAATAAAATTAATTTAGAAACTGATTATAAATACAAACTAATTTGAAACGGTTTTCTTAATCTATAAACAATAAAAAATATTTAATTTAGAAACTGATCAGAATCCAATTTTATTTGAAGCCGATTTAAAATCATTTAGAAACTGAATTTTGAAACTGATTTTAATCGGCTTCTAATTACCATCCGTAATGGGTTTGTGAGCTATAAGTGAATTGGAGTATTTCCCCCTCGGTTTATATGAGAAAAAGAAAAGGATTTAAAAGATGAAAAAGGACTCTTTATAGTAGTTATTAATGATTCAATATCTAAGAAATCATCCTCGTATTTGGATAACTTGTTGATGAGGATCAGAGAATCACTCTCCAGCGCAAATTTTACCCCCGCGATCGTTGCTGATGGCATAAACCTTAGCTGTATTTCCTATCAATTTTCCCTCGCTATTCTCACCTACTCTTTGTTTTCAAATTCACTGAACTTTATATCAATTCTTAATCTATATGAATTCAGTGCCGAATTACTAACCAAAACTTCATTATTAGACCTTTTTTTTTCAGTTATAGCAAGTAATGAAAAATATTGGGCCACGGTGGATTCAAAATTGGACCACGGAAAAAATATTTCCTTTTACGTTTTCCTTTTTCTAGAAAACGTTAACAAATATTATTGTCGATTAATTAGTTTCCTTTTTTTTTTGTAGATTCATATTGTATGAGTCTCGATTGAAGTTGGGAAATTTGTTTTCAATTTATAGTAGAAAAGAAATATATAGAAGGTAGTCTCTTTTTGGTCTTCATTCACATTTTTTTTTTAAATTTCCTATTTTCAATCTTTTGGTAACTTAAATTAAAACATTGTTCAAAAAAGAATATTCTAATATTTTTTTTTTCACTCAGTACAATTTAGACATTGTTAGTACGAGAAGTTTAACCTTGTATATATTACCATTATTTTCTTTTTCAGAAAGAAAAGAAATCACACACCTTTTCTTACATATAATAACCTTATGAAATATTATTAAGAAAACAAAAAAAATTATTGCAGTAATATTTACCCATCAGTAGCTGTTTTGCTTATTTTATTTTAATTATTATTTTTGACATAACATCACCAGCTGTTAAAACTTGATTTCATGGTATAAAGGTCTGTTTGATATCGAGTGAAGGCTAATCGTATTCAGTCCCAAAACATGAAAAATATCTTTCAGAAATAAGAAGCTAAGAGAGAGAGAGAGAGGAGGAGGGAAAACCAAAATGATCAATGGCATTGAAACGCTGTTCAAATCATTAACAAATTGGTAATCTTCATAAAATTGACAATACCTTCGTCACTGAATTGTATTTGAAACACTGTTCTCAACTGAAAAAGACACAAATCCCATCCAGCAACAACACAGAATCATTAATTAAGCTGCTGCAGGAGGATGGCAAAGGCTAGAAACTATGGCCTTAAAACTGCCAAAATTTCCAAACTGGAAAGACTAATTAGCAGTTGGAAACATATTACTTTCGACTATCTTTGCCGTCTTCATCTTCCATGTCAGGCAGTTCATTGAGATCAAAATTCAAGACCTTTTGCACAGAATAGATGCCTTCTTCAGGAGATACAGCAGCTGGGCTTGATGGAGCAGTAGCATGGCGCCTCATGTGACCTCCAAGAGCCTGACCTGAAGAGAAAATTTTGTTACAAATCTGGCATTGGTGAGGGTGCTCGGTGAATTTCAATGTAGGGGTAGACCCTTCTTTGGCCTCCATGATTTGGGAGATGGATTGATTTTCAGGTGAAGAATCATCAATGGCGTTCTGAATGCTCACCCTTAACTTATTATGACTTGACCTGTGTCCCCCCAGTGCTTGATGTGTTGTGAAGGACTTGTTGCAAGTGCTGCATTTGTACTTTTCGGGTGTAGAATCTGCTGTTGCATCCTTCTTCTCAGCTGCTGGGCTGAGATCTGTCTCAGCTTCGATGCTCATCGGGTTTATTTTCGCCTCATTTTTCATGTATGGTTCAGACCCATTTTTCTTCCTGTATTCAACAAGATACTTCTGATTTTGCTCCTCACGAGTCCTCTCACTATCAGAATCACTGCCGCAATCTTCACTCTCGGATTCATGGATCGCATCATGAAATTCACGAAACTTGGGTTCCATTGGAGCCTTCCCTTTCCCTTTGCACCGTACTCGTTGAAGGATTGGAGTCTCCGGCTTTCTTTCACTAATTATAAGTTTCTTGATGGGTGAAAATTTTCTTTTATCTGCTGATGGAGAGCCTTCAATTCTTTGCCTTTTTGATTTAGGAGCTCTCTTCGGATCGTCGTAAAATTCGGCATCATAATTGGGCTTTGTTCCGCCGATTCTTATTTGCTTCACGGGAAAATCCTGTGCTTTTTTAGCTGGAAAAACTTCTTTCTTTGGCTTTTTTGTTTCACCAATTTCTATCATCTTTACATCCTCAATCTCAGCGTAGGAAGGCATTGAATTATTGCTCGTTTCCTCAGCTTCCTCGGATTCGTCTTCCTCTTTGTTCCCCGGACGAGTCCCGTTACCTAAATTTATCAGCGAATAAGCAGCTTCACCTAATTCTTCTGCTTCTGCAGAAGAAAGAGACCGCTCCTCAGAAGATGCCACACCAGGGGTTTTGCCCTGGCGGCCTCGCTGACCGGTGACAGCCCAGTTGCCCTTTAAAGACTTGGCTAAATCAACCACCGGAGATTCCGTCATATCTGGATTAGGAATGGGATCATAAAATTGATTATGATCAGGCTTATCGTCATCATAATCAGATGCTAAAGAAGGACTATCCTCCGCGAATGGACTATACTCTTTAACCTCCTGCTGATCCTCCTGTTGATACTCATCAACATTATCAGACACATAGGACGGATGGGTCTTCTTAGAACCTGGAGACTGCATACCTCGGTATTCGCGATCCGGATGGCATCTCATATGGCCATACAACGATTTACGGGAAGGAAATTCCTTCCCACAAATCTTACAAAGGATCTTCTTTGTACCGTCTCCCGTATCTGCATCGCTAGCAGATCCATGTTGCTTGAACTTGGTGGAGCTTTTGAGTCTCAGCTTCTTGGATTGGTAATCTTTCCCGGCTTGAACATGAGCACTGCTCATATGGCCACCCAAAGCCTTGCCGGAGCTGAAACTCTTGTCGCAATCAGCACAATAGTGTTCCTTCCTCCCGGCCGAGCTACCGGTCTCACCCTCTTCAGTTCTTTCATTAGATTCACGAATATTGAGCTCCAATACAAATTTGCTATCAGAGGCTGATCCAGCTTCCTTGAGATAATAGCTAGCTACAGAATCTGCTTGGCTAACTTGATCGGAGGACACCATTGATACAGAAAACAAAAGATAGCAAGAAATTCAAAGGAAGAACTGGAGAAAAGGTATCCAAGCTGATGAGTGAACATAGAATTAGTGACAGATAAGAGGAGGCTAAGAGATAAACCCTAAAACTAAGACTTAGGTCGGATGTTGAAGGACACTAGGGCACTGACCCAACCATTCTGAAAAAAAAAAAAAAAGAAGAGAAAATAAAGGAATTCTGAAGATAATACAACAATTTAGAGAGAAAAAAAAAAAAAAGATTTCCCTGAAAGATCGAGTCTGTTACTTAATAAACAAGGAAACTATATCGAAAAGGAAACAGAAGCAAGAAAGAAGAAAATCCACAAAATCTCAGCTCGAAAAAGTAGCTTCAATGGCTACATTTAGACATAACTTCTGAGAACTCACTTGACAGTGATGAGTGAAGAGGGGAGGAAAGAAGAAGAAGACTTAAATGGAGAGAGTCAGAAGGAGGACTTGAGAATTTATTAGCAGAATAAAGAGGAAAAGGGCGGAGAGATTAATTGGAGAGTGCAAAAGGGTAAAGCACAACTGGTGAATTATGAATGGGAAATTTCCTTTGGTGTTTGGTTTGACCTACCTAAACCCTCATGATAGAATCAAATTTAAAGATGTTTTATTACTTTCCTTACAAAGAGATTGATTAAAAAAAAGAAGAAGAAAATTACTTTAAAAGAGAGAGAAAATATTTAGAATTTGTTTCCGTAAATTTTCCTTCGCAGGGAAAAAAACAAAAATATTAAATACATTTGGTTGGGAGAAATATCTAGTAGAATCTCATTCTTATTATCTTAAATTGTCAAACCACGGAAATCTTTTCAACACTGTTGACTCTTTAAGTCGCACCTTTTGTTTTTTAGAATAAGTTTCATTTTTCATAATTATTTTGAAAAATAAAATTTATTCTTTAGTATTCTCAATACTACTATTTCTATTATTCTCAAATGGCTTATAAATTTAGCTAATTCTGTTTCCTTAAAAAAAAGCTAATTCTTTTACAGCAAAATATAAAATTATATTATTTGCGCCTTCGTTTAAATGCCCACTATTCTACTAAGAACGGACAAGAAAGTGGACCGTCAAGTGTGGACGGAAAAAATCTTTTCAAAGGAAATATGTGAATTTGATATATATTATCTCTTTTTAGAAGTACGTAAAAGTTTTCTTAATTCATAGTGGGAAGTAATTAGTTTCTATGTTAATATTGTTAATTTTTTATTAATTTCCTTTTGTTAGTAACTTATTTTATTTTATTCTAACAATTAAATTAGTAGAAATATATTACGACTTGAAAGTAGAATATAGATTCATGACCTTTAGATGTAGTAAAAAATCGAGTGATTTGAATAAAAAATATGAACTAAAAAAAAAAAGGAACTTACCTAGTTCAAGCTCCCTAAACGAATTTAAGTCTTGGTAACGCCTCAAAACACTAATATTAATCTCAAAAGAGAACACCATTTTTCATTTTGAGGGAAAAAGAAACTTTTTGAGTTCTGATAAAATAGCAGGAAATACATTTGGTGAACTTCATTCAGCCATGTTTCAATTTTGGCCAAATGAAGATAATCTTTTCTACGCCATGAGATTGGGCAGGGACATCCCCCCTCTCCTTCTTCATCCTTTTCTCCTTAAACTTTGAAATCTTAAATTGTGAGTCAAATTTCAACGACATATTTCTCCTTCTCTACGGGAAAAATAAAATTTAACATTTTTCAATTAAGAAAATTGCAACTTAAACCAATATATAAGAAATATTTTCATCAGATTGAAAGTTTTGAATTACACAGATTATATTCTGTGGTTGCGAACGCCTTCTCATGCTTATGTCCATGATGGATAAAAAGTGGAAAGGTGAAAACAAAACGAGGGACAATTGAAGGAGCACTGGAATTCAAAGTGGGGTTTGTGGAGTTTTGTCTTTTCTTTTTTGTATAATTTAGATATCTAAGTTATGCCTAACTACTCTTGGACTCCATAACCTTATCCCTAAGTTATAGAATATGTAAATTGTGGGATGTGCACGAATTAGCTCTCAGGTTCGCAAGCCTTTTTCTTTTTTTTTTCTTTTTCTTTTTTTTCTTCCTGCGGGAGTTCCATTTGGATTGTATGAGCCTAAATTGCAATATCATAGTTGCCACGTAGCATTTTGACTTTTGGTCAACCAATAGCCATTACATAATCAAAGAACTTAATTATTTAACTATTGCTAAATCATGCTACGTCTTCTCAAGAATTCACAATTTATAAACTCTAAAAGGTTTCTTTTTGAAATGAAACAATTAGAATAAACAGTTATTACATAAATTATTAATTATTAAATACACATATTTGCTTGTCATTCACAAATCATCGCTATATTTTAAATAGGTAAACGATAAAAACAAAGCCCTTAAGACCCTCAAATTTATAAACTTTAAAGAGCCTTTTTTGAAAAGATATAATTGGTATAAGCAATTATTGTGTAAATTATCAAACAGTTCCTCACAAAATTGGATTAACTTAATGGGTTGAATCTGTACCATATGAAAAGTCTTTCCTCAAAAGATATAACCGCGGTATAAACAATATAGTTGTTGTACCTTCTCTAAAAAGACTTTAGAGTTTATAAATTAGGGAATCTTCGGAAGTTTTGCTGCATAAGCCACCTAATTAAAGAACATGAAATGAATAGAATGACACCTAAGAGGGAGTGAATTAAGTACACTAAAATTTTGTTCTTCTATATGCTCTTTTAGCTTATTTGATCAAATATATCCAACAATCACAATAACATTCACAAGAGCAATGGTAATTGGACATAACATTCAATGCCAATTCATGCATTCAATACAAAGAAATAACCTCACAAGGTACACTCTATAATCACCAATATCATCAAATGCCACAATATCAATTCAATTCATACTAGCAAATCATATAACCATGCGTCAAAAACATAATCTCAATCATAAACTCATGAAGCAAATCATCAAGTCCAATAAATTAAGAATCAAATTCTAAGATTAATTCAAATCTCTATAAAGCATATGAATAATCAAATCTTATAATTTATCAAACTAAATATGCTTATCCTAAATACTCATCAATATAAGACCAAAGGATAAAGAGTATTAAAAACTTCAATTCTAAAGCAATTCAAACACTCCAAACCAATAATTTCACTCATTCAATTAGTTTGCATATCAAAGCAATTCATTGAAAGGTAAGAACTTGTAAATTAAAGAGTGGAAGGATAGAGAATGCAAATAACATGATTTAGAGTGGTTCAACTCCTAAAGCCTACATCCACTACCAAAGGAAGCCCCTTAGAATTTTTTAGTCTTGTACTAGCTTTCCAGAGTGAGTGAATACACTAAGGGCTAGAAGTTTTATAGCAACCCTTTTACATCAAAGGTTCACCACCTAGTAGCTTATGCTTCTCAACAACCTTTGTTCACAATCACAAGATCACCTTTTTCAAGCTTTCAAGTTAAGAAGTATGTTTTACACTTTTGTAACCATTCTTCCTCCCAGGATCAGCACCTCACTCTATGTTGTCCTCTTTGCTTCCAAGAAGATTTTACACCTTTCCTAGGTAAGCTTTAATCACCATACTCACAATGGATTTCTTTCCACACAATCCTGTACAAGAATGAGAATACCTCAGCAAGATGTGAGGTTTACAATGTAAGCTAAAATGGAATTCCTTAATGGATTGGACATTACAATGATTCAAAGAAAATATGTATCAACACTGAAGCTCCATGATTCATGAAATTTGACGGTAAAAAGAAATATTTTGCTATTAAAACTCTTCCAAAACTTTCTAATGATTCATAGAAATGTTTACCAAAGTCTTTTGAAAACTTGTTTGAAAGATTCCTTTTAAAGCATTTGAGTTTGTCCTCGAACTCCCAAAAAACTGTTAGCTTTGATACTAAAATCGCAGGGTTCGATCAACCTAAATTTTCTGTAATTAGTTGCTCCTTTTACCGAAGGCATTCTAGAAAAATCTCAGCTGCAAGGTTGGTCGACCGAGGTTGGATAGAGCTCAACCTAATTTCAATAGCTTTGCATCCACATCCTTCTAGACCTCAATTATTAAAATCCAATCAAACTTTTAAACATTTGGGGAAAACAAAAGAGTCCGAAAACATGTTTAAATATTCAATAATATTCATCAAACCGGAATCCATTTATTAAATTGAATTTATTAATTTTTCAACAAATTTATTAAACATGATACTTTTGAAAGTATTTCCTCATTTTAGACTTCTCAAATACTTTTTCACTGAAAACATGAGTCCCAAAGAAATTTAAACATCCAAGAGCATTTGTCGAAAGGATTTGGATATAAGAGATAAACACTAACGAACCTGCAAGGCCAAATCATTTTTGTAAGCATAAAACACAGCTTTTGAAAATCTTTGGACATGGAAGGATTTTATTGATGAACGTACGAGTTCAAAACTTATTTTTATGAGCTTCCAAATGGCAAATACATTTTATGTGAACTAGTTACAAAGTATTGGAAAGTAGAATGCCGAACTAATGCATCTTAAGACTTTGGTCATCAAATCTTCTTCAACTCTTTAATCTTCATCACAAGACTTCTTTTCCAAACTTGTTATGATCATTAATGTGTCTTAAGCTTATTTGTCAACCTTTTCTTCCTCCTCAAAGATTGACCAAAAGTCTTCAAGTTGTCAAGGTTGATCATCTTCATAGAGATCCCTTTGAGACCATATTGATCATCCTAATCATATTGAAGTCTTCTTAAACGTTTCTAATTGTAGCTTCAATATCTTTGGGTTCTAAACTTCAATATCTTCATGCAAGAGCTTCTATCAATATCATCTTCAATATAGTACATATTGAAACTCTTACTTCTTGAACTTCGGTCATCTTCTTCTCCTTCAAATAACTTTGAACTTCTCCTAGATGAATCTTCATTGTAGCTCATGAAATCCTTCTTCATCTTCAAGATTTTGTAAGACTTCTTTATCAACATCCTCATTGAAATGCATGATGTCTTCTTCTTGATTAAGCTTCATTATATCATCTTCAAGCTTTCTTCAATCTTCATCAAGCTATTAATGTAAAGCTCCATTCTTTATGAGCATTGTATTAGCCACTCTTTCATTTTTGAACATGTATGAGTAAGAGTCTAACATAATTCCTATTTAATCAACATACAAATGCACACAAACATTAGAACTTCTCAATGCTTTGTTATCATTAAAGCATAGGTTAACTGTTATGGGCACTCAAGTGCTAACAATCTCTCCATTTTTTATGATGACAAAACATTGATGCAAATGGGATGTAAAAGTATCTGGATTGGTAAAGAAAATAAGCACAATATATCAATTAAATGAGATAAAGGAGATTACAATCAAATATGTAGATATCTCAAGAAAGAACCATATAAAGCAAAATATATCATTTGGTATAAAATCAAGAAGTTTAAAAAAACGACTCCCTCTTTTTGATAAAACTCCTTACTTCTCCCATTTGGAAAACTTTTCTCCCCAAAAATGATTTGCATAAACTTTCTCCCTTTTTGTGAAAGCCATCACCCTTTGCAATCTTAATTCTTTCTCCCCTTTTTGTCATAGTCAAGAAGGTAGTGAAAATATTGTGAAAAATGCTAGTTCTCCCCCTTTTGTTGTGAAAAAGATGTGTAAAATCTTGCATTTCTCCTCCTCTGGTATAGTTGAAATCATTATAAGCTAAAGGGAAGTGAGAGATACCGACTAAAATTGAAAATAGGAAATGAGGAAGACCTTGAAAATATGGAGAATTTTATGAAAGTATAGATTCATACCAATGGTTGAAGCCTGATACCAATCGAAGGAATAAAGACAAAACACATAAAAGTTTTATGATGTTCTTTTGAAAGAAGTAAGTTTGGTAGAAAATCTGGTGCTGGACAAGAATGACAAGGAATAAACTATAAGCCACATAGTCCAAGTATAAACAAATAAAACTTAACCATCCTAAGCATGATAGAGGAAACAAAGGCATAAAAATCAAATAAGTCCAAGCTCCCCTATAATAAATATTTGGCAAAGTATAAAAATCAATATTAAGCACAAAGCAATACAAATATGATACCAAGAACAGAAAAAATCAAGCATATATCACACAAGAATAGAGAGGAAAAATGATAGAGATATAAAGTACAAACTCCGTCTTAACATTTGATAGGATTTATTAAGAATATAGTAAGATACCAATTGAAAAATAATAACAATTACCTATGGCACAACCAACATCCTCTTCCTTCCTTCAACATAGATAAATACTATAGGATATCACAAGTAAGCACATACGTAAGTACATAGTTGGAGGTTTTAAAGATATAAACAAGTATAGCGGCCCCTTATTATATTCAATTGACAAGCAGAGGTTAGATAGTGTACCTTGGTCCTTGAAGATTATAAGAGCATTTAACATTTGTAAGCAATGCTTCCCAAATGACACTTCCATAAATAAGATTAGTCTTGACTAAACATGCGAAATAGAAATCAATAATGTATTGCTAGGTCAAGATACATGTGTATAAATGAACAATAAATCAAGTAGTTTCAAGCATACGAATAGGATCCTTTGATAGAATACATCAAGCATGACCAAGACGATCTAAAACATTGTCATGATCAAAAAGATATAAGCTGACAAGTCCGAAATTATGAAAAGGATAGAAGGACTAGATTAATATTATCCATCAAACATAAGAGTCTCATATAGTACAAGGATAAATCAAGATCAAATTCATTTAAAAATAAAGCGATAGAGAGATTGAGCACATGAGCATAACAACATACAGTACAAAGGAAGGCTCTAAGAAGGTAAAATATCATTATAAGTCATAGAGAGTCATTATAATCATATCAGTTCATAAAATATCCTTGGAAAGCAATCGTAGGTGTTTGTGATTTATCAATATGAAACACTTATGAATATCTTCTATTGGAAAGGTAGCTACAGGTCCAAACCTAAGAAATATCATATACAAGAGAGGTAGAATAACATCAAACTCAAGAAATTATCATAAGATAGTCTTATGAACCAAAAGTCTCATCAAGGAATGTAATGTAAAAGATTCATAAAGAGAATCATGTCAAAGAAGAGGTAGATACATCAAGTAAGTCAAAGCACACTTTATCAAATAACTTCATGAGAAATATTCCATATAGGCTATACAAGAGATTGGCATAGAAAATTCAAGAAATCTATAATTTCATAAGTATAGTCAAATAAGCAAACTTTGCTCAAGGGAACAACAAAATTATGTAAAATAGAATAGAAAGCAATTTTTTCTACTAACAAATATATTAAAGGATTCACCAAGATATTTCAAATGTATATCAACGACTATCCACACCATAGATCACATGATCTCAAACAAAACATCCACATATCGTTGACAATGCATTCAAGAGAATAAGATAGGGCAAGAGTTACCTCAAATTAAGTAGAACGAGCACAAGAGAGCTCTAGAATGTTACATGTCAACAAGGACATATTGAATAACACTATAAGCTCCAAATGAAAGTAATAGTAAATTCCAGATAGCTATAATAAGAGAAACCAAAAGATTAAGTTATTGATACAAGCATCACAAGAATATCACTCAAGTAAAGAATCATCCACATACCATAGATATCATGAAATAGGCAAGCATACATGATTTCAGTACTAAAAGAGATTTTCAAAAATGAAATACTTCAATTCAGATCAAATAATCCTCACACAAGTGAAAAAACATATTTTGATTTGGTGTCTTTGTAATACAAAAGAATGTGTTAGGTTGATGTTTGGACAAACCATTTTGTTTAAAAGAAATTTGGAAAGTTGGATTTAAGAAACTTTAATAAAAATAAAACTTTTTCAAAATTTTCTTAAACTTTGGTTGACTGAGATTTTTGTTAGTTTTGCACGTAGATACCTAAAGTTTGCGCGACCCATATGAGTTTTGGTCTGCCAAACTAATCCAAATCTAATTTTAACATAATTTCAAAATAACAACTGTTCGTTAGTCCAAACTTGTAAATGTAATTTTTTTCCCAAAAATGCCATAAAAATGTACATGATTCACAAATTACAATATTCCAAACTAAATAAATACCTACTCGGAGCACTGCTCCTAAATATTTTTAGTGTACAAGTAAACACATATTGTGAAAAACATATCCAATTTAAAAATAAGTTACTAAATCAATTTTCAAAATAATATATATTCAGACTTGTGAATAGCAAATATTCTGATTTATAAATATTGGTGGCGCTAAAAATATAGTGAGTCTTGGTTTGTAAACTCACCTGATTGCTAGAGACACGATACTTACTTCTTACGAAATGTGTGAATTTTCTATAAATTCAAATGGTTAAACTTTAGTCGAAATCCTTAAAGATGATAAATTCTAATCTATCGAGTGAACCTCTCTAGGATATTCTAGGTATAAATCTAAGTCAAAATAAAATACTATATATATAGTATCATAATAAAATAATATTATTAATTTTTTAATAAAAACTATCAACTACTCAACTTTTTATTAAAGTTTAGAGAATAAAATAAAATATTATTTAAATTCAAATATCAAAGCACCAAAATCTTAGCCATTTAAATCCTGTTTCAAATTCTAAAGAATAACGATTTGCAACTAAAACAAAAATTTAAATCAAACTAAAGTAAAACAAAAACTTGAAATCAAAATATACTAATTTTACTAACCAAATAATTTCTACCACAAATCTATGGAAACCATTAAACGAAGTAAAGAAAATTAAAGAAAAGCTCACCTTAAATAAGAGAAGGGATGAAATGGGTTGAATTGAAAACAAAAAGAAACAAACTGTGAAGAGAAAAAGCAAGGAGAAAAATGAAGGGGAAAAAGAAGAAACAAAGCATTATTTAGTAGCCAGCAAGTCGGTCCACCGACTTTGGTGAAAAATCAAGTGACTTGCATGTCACTTGTTTTTTGTTGTTGTTTTTTTTTTCTTTGTGTAAACATTAAAAAGAATGCTCAAGAATGTTCCAAAAATAAATTAACCTATCTCATGAAATTTTCTTCAAATTCTAGCATCCAAATTGGCATTACTAAAATTACGTACTCTATTACAAAACAAACACACGTAGAATATCTATAGGGTAGTATGTTACATTCTTCCATCCTTAAAAGAATTTTGCCCTCAAAATTTAAATGCACGTACCTAACAATTTGGAATGTTTTCTTCGTATATAATCTTCCTTTTCCCATGTCTCCAAACTACTTTGCACATTTGAATATGCTTTCCTCTTAATTCCTTCACACTGCGTTCCATAATTCGTGTCGTTCTTTCTTCATATGTTAAATCCGCTTTTATTTCTAGTATTTTATCATTCAAAATATGATCAGGTTGTGGATGATACTTTTTCAGTTGTGACATGTGAAACACATCATGTAATCCAGTTAGCTCTTTCGGCAATATTAACCGATATGCCAATTTACTAATTCTGTTAGAAATTTCAAATGGCATGATATATCTTGGACTAAATTTTCCTCTTCTTGGATGTTCAAATTTTCCCTAGTGAGGCTCTAGTTCTCTTCTTCGAAGATTAGTATAACTCTTCTGCTTACTTTTGGCAGCTGTAAGTCTACTACGAGTAATTCTTACTTGTTTATGCATTTCTTCCACTTTCGACATCAAATTTCTTTGCTTGCAATGAGCTCGAACTCCAACCTTATCCCAGTATAGGGGTGTTCTACACTCCTATAATAGAATGCCTCAAAAGGTGCCATGCCAATTAATGACTGATAACTATTATTGTAAGCAAATTCTACACAAGCAAGGTTCTCAATACATTTGTTTCCAAAGTCCAAAGCTCATGCTCGTAACATATCTTCTAATGTCTGAATTATTCTCTCTATTTGTCCATTTATTTGTGGATGAGTTGAGGTACTATAGCTCAGGTTGGTTCCAAGAGCAACTTGAAATTTGGGTCAGAATGGAGAGGCAAATCTTGGGTTTCGATCTAAAACAACATCAACTAGTATTCTGTGCAGCCTTACTATTTTGTCCACAAACAACTGAGCTAATTTTTCCAAATGATAGGTCATACTGATTGCAAGAAAATATATTGTTTTAATCAATCAGTCAACAATTACCCAAATGACATCTTTTTGTCCTTTCGTACGAGGTACTCCCCCATAACGAAATCTATGGTAATGTGTTCCCACTTCTATTCTGGAACCAATAAGGGTTGCAACAATTCTATTAACTTTTGATGTTTAGCTTTCATCTTCTGACAGGTAAAATAAGTAGATACATATTCAGCTATGTCCTTCTTCATTCCATTCCACCAAAATTTTTGCTTCAAATCCTCGTACATCTTGTTTTCTCCTGGATGCATAGTGTACATGTCATTTTGCTTCTTCTAGAATCTTCTGCTTAAGTCCCTTGTCATTAGAAATGCAGAGTCGCTGTCGAAAACAAAGGTTCCCATCTTCTTGGCTTACTCGAAAGTCTGGCAGTTTCTTGGTTTCCATCCATTGCTTGAATTCTTGAAACTCATCATTATTTTCTCGGTCATTTCTAATCTCTTGTGGCATTGTAGAGGTTAGGATCAGACTTGTTAGCTTCACCTTTCTACTGAGAGTATCTGCTACAACATTAGCTTTTCTTGTGTGGTAAATAATAGGACACCGATATGCTTCTAACAACTTCATCCATCGTCGTTGCCCCATATTCAATTCTTTTTGTGAAAATAAATATTTTAAACTCTTATGATCAATGTAAATCTCATACTTGGCTCAACACAAATAATGTCTCCATTTCTTCAAGGCAAAAACTATTGCTGCAAGTTCCAAATCATGGTTGGGTAATTCTGCTCATGATATTTTAACTTTGTATAAATATAAGCTATTACTTTTCCTTTTTCAATCAACATAGCTCCCAATCTTTCTTTCAAGGCATCCGTGTAAAACGAATATTCTTTGCTTGGATCTAGCAAGATTAAAACTGATGCTAAAGTAAGTCGTCTCTTTAGTTCTTGAAAACTCTGCTCGCATCCGTCGATCCACTTAAACTCAGTTGCTTTTTGTGTTAACTATATAAAGGTGTAGAGATTTTCGAGAAATTGTTGGTAAATCTCCTATAATAGCCTGTCATTCATAAGAAATTGCATATTTCTGTTGGTATTTTGGGTTGTTCCCAACATGTTATTGCTTCTACCTTAGTAGGATCCAGTGAGATGCCTTCGCGGTTAACTGCATGACCCAAGAAATTACTTGTTTCATCCAAAACTCATATTTACTGAATTTAGTATACAATTTATGCTCTCAAAGAGTTTGCAATAGGGTTCTAAGCTGTTGCTCATGTGTCTCAAGATTTGGTTAGTATACAAGGATATCATCAATAAAAATGACGAATGATTGATCCAGATAAGGTTGAAAGACTCTATGCATCAAATCCATGAAAATAGCTGGTGCATTGGTCATTCCAACGGGTATAACCACAAACTCATAATGTCCATATTGAGTATTAAAAGTAGTCTTAGAAATATCTTCTGCTCACACTTGTACCTAGTAATATCCTTGTCTTAAAATTCAATTTAGAATAACACCCACCTCCTCAAAGTTGATCAAACAACTCATCAATTAATGGAAGTGGATATTTGTTCTTAAGAGTGATAGTATTCAATCCCCTATAATCTATACACATTCTCAAAGTTCCCTCTTTCTTTTTGACAAATAACACAAGTGCCCCCCATGGAGATGTACTTGGACGGATAAACCCTTGTTGTACCTTGCAACTGCTTCTTCAACTCTTTTAATTCTTCTTGTGTTATTCGATATGGTGTTCTGGATATCTGTTCCCCTAATGCGGTCAACTCAATACTGGATTCCACTTCCCTATCTGGAGGTAAAGTTGTCAATTTCTTCGGAAAGACATTCTTAAATTCCTTAACCACGGATATCAAGTCTGACTTCAGCTTCTCCATAGTTTTATTCAATAAATATGCTTAATATCCCTTTTAACCTTTCCACAATAATTTTTTAGCTTTCATTCCAGAAATTAGAAGAGTGTCTGGCTTAGTTTTGTTGCCTTTAAACTCAAGAATTGGCCGACTTAGTCAACTAAATTTGACTATTTTCTATCGGCAATCCACTTATGCATAATGTTTCGATAACGAATCCATTCATAGTATCACATCATAACCTTCTAAAGATAAATCAATCAAATTCCCAAAAATGTTATGTTCTAGACAAAAATACAACATTCAGGATATACCACTTCAGACGCTCTATAGTCACTCATTGGTGTATTAACCAACATCTGATAATTCATCATTCAAGAAGGCGTAGGGATGTGCGTGTGAAATGCATCCTTACAAACAAATGTGATAACCCAGAGTCTATAAATATATTAGCTTGATCAAAAAAGATCTGTAGCGTACATTCTACAACATTTGCCTCATATTCTTTTGGTTGACCATCTAATGCATACACTCTAGCCTTTATCGGTGGCTTGTTATTCTTTTTCTCCATAGTTCCTCATGTAGTAGGTGGATGTCCAGCTCTTTTTAGTGCCTCGGCAGGTGCTGGTCTCACCTTTGGACACTGTGGGGCTCGATGTCTTGCTTTGCCACAGTGATAACATAAACCCAATTCTTTTGTAGAACTTATCAAAAGTTAGCTCAACAAGGTCACAGTAGCTACAAGTCCCACGGTAGCTCCCACCTACTATGGTTGGATGATTAGTCTGACTTTTCTTGTTATCTCCAGCTCTCTGTAACTATTTTCTAGATTGTTTGACAAACCGTGAACCTGACATGGGGGTAGGTTTCTTCAAATAGTGCTCGATCTTTCATCTCAGTTCGAGTGGCCACCGCAACGGTTGCAAAAAATCCCATAGTTGGTAAAGATGCTAAAGCTGTTGTAATTCTACTCGTAGTCCCTTCACAAATTGATGAGCCTTGTTCTCCTCTGTATTTATCATCCTCAGATAGTACTTAGCTTATCTGTTAAACCTAGCTGTGTACTTGACTATTATCATGTCTCCCTGTCATAGCTGCTAAAACTCATCTCTACATTGTTCCTGGATCCAATGCGAGATATACTTTTTCTTGAATTCCTCCTAGAAGTCCGCCCAAGTCCATGGCTCACCTTTCATAGTACGAGCTTCAGACATTCTTAACCACCAGTCATGAGTAGTTCCTCCTAGACGAAAAGCTGCAAATGTCACCTTCTTAATATCATCATATCCCAAAGTGTCATAGATGTCCGTTAATTGTTCCAAGAATAGTTCAACCTTAACTTATTGCTTAGCCTCCCCAAAGAATTTTGGAGGTCAAAATTTTAGAAATCTCTCCAAAGCTTCATCCGTTTCAGGTGTCGATACCCACTCAGTCCTTGGAGTTCCAATAGTTGTCTCCAAAAAGGCAATCATCCTAACCATAAACTACTCAATTATGCACATGTCTACTTTGGATACGATGATTGCCTCTCAAATTGTTTTGACTATGAGTGTTGGGGATTTTCATCTTGAACCTCAGCACTAGATGCTGTGAAACGTGGTTGTGATGCCATTCTATGCATATATAAAGCCTAAAGCGAATGAAACATACAACCACACTCAAGTATGTAAATAGAGCAACAAAAATTAATTTATCAAAGATCACTCACCTAAACATAATATCAAACAAAGAAAAAACATCATGTCCAGAAAGAGTGATGTTGTATGTACGTATATATCCGCAAGTCAAAAATAGAGTTAAATACAAAAGATGGATGACCTATTAGGCCATCTTACCTAAGACATACAAAATACAAGCAACAAGCCGCTACACTGCAAAATTTGAAATCCTATACGATCCCAAGCCCTAATGGACCACAGGTATAAGTC
Source organism: Rauvolfia tetraphylla (assembly GCA_030512225.1). Taxonomy (NCBI): domain Eukaryota; kingdom Viridiplantae; phylum Streptophyta; class Magnoliopsida; order Gentianales; family Apocynaceae; genus Rauvolfia; species Rauvolfia tetraphylla. The sequence goes on from JAJQKT010000042.1 coordinate 1,979,444, forward strand.
AAACAATCTTACACAAATATACACATAACGAAAGAGAATATATACAAGTAGTCAAATAAAGCTCTCTATGCAATGCAGTGTCCTGCTCAGCCATACCACTAACTTACAAAACAACTACTACAATTAGTATTAATAATAACTAACTATCCCCAGACAGCTAAACCTACATTATAAACTCCTATGGCTCATATAAGATATCAATTCAAACCTAAGAATGAATCTAGAGCTCTAATACCAACTGTGATATTATTTTATATATATTTATTCCTTATTTCTTCATCGAACACGTTTCGTACTTGTGTATATCAGTGTTAAGAGGCAAGATAGTGCCTTACTCAGTCGCAGTAGAACCTAGTGGAGAGTTTGGGGGTATCACAATTGGTATCAAACTTGTTACCAAATGTGTGAGCGATAACTGCTACACCGCACGGGATGGGAGCCTCCTCTATAGTCTCACACGCTGGTTTGGTCGTAGGGGTGCCTAGCGAGGACGCTAGGGCCTTAAGGAGGGATGAATATGACACTCCAAGATCTCACATGGAATTTGTAGGAGACTTGTGATCTGTATATGAGCATGGGCCTAAGTGTCCATTGTCAACTTTGGATATTTATTTTGGTATAAGCGAGGACGGTTGCCAAATAATTGACCATGGGTGCTGCAAGGCCCATGAGTCGTGTGCTTGGGCCTACAGGTACAGGACATGAAAAAGCACCTATGATAAGACTTGGCACATTTTGTTCTCCAATTGATGAGACTTTTCATATGAATTCAAGTAATTGCTGATTGTAGTGAATCTTGTAAACGTATAGGTGATGTATTCTTGAGGTTTCATGGAGAAGAGCTCATATTCTCTGACAAGAATCCCCATCTTCATTTCTTTTACTTGATTTGTGCCTTCACGGGTTGCTTCAAGCATCTTCAACATTTCATAAGAACTTTCACATCCATATACTCTATAGTATTCCTTTGAAGTTGAGAGTCATCTTTATCTAACTCAACTTTAAGCTTTGATAGTTTAACTCCATTTATGAACTTGGAAGGTATATAAGGTCCATTCTCGACAATACTCCACAAAATAAAATAAGCAGATGAAATATAAACTTTAAAATGATTTTCCCAACAAGCAAAATTCACATATCTAGCAATGGAGATCTAGAAATAAAATGACCCTCTAAACAAGCATATGAAGAACTAGATGCCATGGATCACTTCTAGGACTTTAAGAATAATGAATGGAGACTTGCTTTGATACCAATTGAAATGACTATGGAATGGCACCCAAGAGGGGGTGAATTAGGTGAACTAAAATTTTTGCATTTTCATACGCTCTTTTAGCCTATAAGATCAAATATATATATCCAACAATCACAATAGCACTCAAGAAAGTCTAACAATAACAGTCAAACATAATATCTAATGACAATTCATGCACTCAATACAAAGAAATATTCCCATAAGGTACACTCTATAATCACTAATATCATCTAATGCCATAATATCAACTCAACTCTTACTAGCAAAATATGTAACCATGTATCCAAGAACATAATCTCAATCATAAAATCATGATGCAAATCATCAAGTCCAATAAATCGAGGATCACATTTTTAACACTAATTCAAATCTTTATAAAGCATTGGAATAATCAAATCTCAACAATTCATCAAAATAAGTATGATCATCATAAATACTCACCAATAGAAGACTAAAGGATAAAAGAGCATAAACTTCAATTCCAAAGCAATCCAAACACTCCAAATAAATAATTCAACTCATTCAAGTTTACATCAAAGTAATTCATATAATTAAAAGGTAATAATTTGAAAACTAAAGAGTATAAGGATGGCGAATACAAATATAATGATTTATAGTGATTCAACTCCGAGAACCCACATCCATTACCTAAGGAAGCCCCTTAGGAGTTTCCGATCTTCCGCTATCTTTCCAAAGTAAGTGAATACACCAAGGGCTCACTAACTAATGGTTTTATGCTTCCTTGCAACCCATTTATATCAAAGGATCAACACCTAGTGATTTTACGCCTTCTAGCAACTTTTGTTCGCAACAGTGTAATCACCTTCTTCAAACGATCAAGTTTGGAGTAGGTTTTGCTCATTATTGCAACCCTTCTTCCATCAGAGATCACCTGCCTCACTCTAGCTCTCATCCAAGAAGATTTTACACTTGTTCAAGGTCACCCTTAACCACTACACTCACAATGAATTCCTTTCCAAAGAATAGTGTACAAGAAAGAGAATACATTAACAAGGTGCGAGGTTTACAATGTAAGCTCAAATGGAATCTCTCAATGGATTGGATATTACAAAGGACAACTCTAATTCAAAGGAAATATGTTTCAACAAAGAAGCTCAATGATTCAAGAAATTTGATGGAAGAAAGAGATATTTTGCAATGAAAAAATTTTCCAAAACCTTCTAAAGATGCAAAGAAATATGCCCAGAGTATTTCAAAAACATGCGAAAGATCCCTTTGAAAGGGTTTAAATTTGTCCTCCAACGGTTAGATAACAACTAGCTTTTGTACGAAAATTGCACGTTTCGGTCGGCGTAGGTTTTCTTTGGTTAGCTGAACTTTTGACTGAAGGCATTCTAGAAAAATCTCGATTGAGGGGTTCGATTGAGAAGTTGATCAATCGTGATTGGTAGTTTAGGTCAATCGAGATAGGATAGATCTCAACTTAACTTGGATAGCTTTGCATCAGCAGCCTTCCAAACCTCATTTTTTAAAAAAAAAAATCCAATCAAACTTTTGACCTTTTAAACATTTGAACATTAAAAAAAAAAGAGATTGAAAACATGTTTACTAAACTTTTTGATTTTGCAACGAAACTTTCCAAACATGATATTTTTTAAACCATTTAATTATTGTAGACTTCTCAAATACTTTTTCCTTGAAAACATGAGTCCAAAAAGTATTTAAATATCCAAAAGAATTTGTCTAAAGGATTTGGACATACTAATGAAACTACAAGTCCAAATCAATTTTTGTAAGTTTAAAACAAAACTTTTGAAAATCTCTAGGACGGAAAGATATTTTCAACAAAGGTATGAGGTCGAAACTTATTTTATGAGCTTCCAAGTAGAAAACACATTTCATATGAACTAGTTACAAAGTATAAAAAAGAAGAATACCGAACCAGTGCATCTTGAGACCTTGGTTTTCAAATTCTTCTTCAACTTATCAATCTTCACCCAAAGCCTTTTTATTCAAGCTTGTTATGATATTCAATATTTTTCTCAAACATTTTCATCAATCTTGAGCTCGTTATTCCTAATTAATCCTTTTCTTCGTCATCAAATATTGATCATAGGCCTTCAGGTCCTCAAGGTCGATCATCTTCATAGAGCTCCTCTTGAGACTATCTTCATCTTCCTCATCAAATGTCAAGTCTTCTTGAACTCTTCTAATTGTAGCTTCAATATTTTTGGGTTCTAGACTTAAACGTCTTCTTACAAGAGCTTCCATCAAGATCATCTTCCATGTAGTGCGTGAAACTCTGACATTTCAAACGTCCTTCATCTTCTTATCCTTCAAATAACTTTGAACTTCTCCTAGATGAATCTTCATTATAGCTCATTAAATCCTTCTTCATCCTCAAGATTTTTCAAGACTTCTTTATCAACATCCGTATTGTAATACATGAAGTCTTCTTCTCGATTAAGTTTCACTGTATCTGAAAAACCTAAGAGATGATGAATTAGATATTTGGCTAATTTTCAAAAGCTCTTCTTTAATAAAATCTACTAATTCACAACCTCCAAGCGTTTGTTTATTTTAAAGAGAGTGGTTGAGAGAAGATGAATAATTAATAAAGCCACAATGAATTACAACAATCACAAAGTATAATAAAGAAGGTAAAAATAAATGCAAGCAATAAATAGAGAGACACAAAGATATATAGTGATTTGATCCCTCCAAGATCTACATCCATTATCTTGAGTCCATACCTATAGATTTCTACCAATCTACTAAGTGATCAAATTAAACGAATACAGTAGAGGCTTACACACCAAGGGTTTTACATAAGTAACCTCTTTAATTCCAACAATCAAGGCTTACCCTTACGAAAAGGATTTTATGTCTCAAGGCAAACTTGAATAACCAAAGTAAAGAAGAGACATGGAAACAAGTTACCCAACAAAATAATAGATATACACCGATTCTAGCACCACTTCACTCTTTACTTTAGAATCTTTGATTTATCACTTGAAGCACATGTACAATTGAAAGCCTTTCTTGATTATTTAATATTCTAAAGACTTTGGCTAGTAAAGTTCAAGGAAGATCTCAAAATTTGACTTTATAGCCTTTTAAATGGTTTAAAATTTGAATTCTAATGTTCAAAAAGGGCTAGTAACAGTTAATTTTTTAAATAGAAAAGTGGAATTCAGTCTACTGAATTAGGCTCTCGCGTCTGAATTGGCTGTCCAAATTTCTCTTTTCATTTTAATATACAGGACAAATTCAGTAACCCAGTTGGACATCTAAATCCAAATTAGTCATCCAAATTTCTATAGACAAAAAAAAAGAATCAAACAAATTCGAATGTCCGAATTGGTGACACAAAATCTGAACTTTTTTTAGATTTTTCAAAACCAATTTGAACTCAATCAAATTAAGTTTCAAAACATTTGAATCATAAGATAAAATGTTTAAAGAGTTTTAACCTAAAATTCATTATCAAAAACTTTAATCTTCTAAAGATATGAAATCACTTAGGCTAAAAAACAAAGTTTAAACTAGAACTACAAGATTTGTGCTTCAAAGTGTAATTCTAAGTTTCAAAAGCAAAGAGATGTAAGGTGTGCAAGTTTTACCTATTGAATGGCCATAACTCTACACTATTGGATCTTCAAAATCCCATACTTCATGTCCACTTCAATCCTCAAGCTTTTAGCCTCACTTGTGATGTCCTTTCTTCAAACAAAAAATCCGATCATACAAGAATTACTCAAATTTGCCCCCATTAGTGTTTGTCATTGATCAAAACTTCAAGATTAGTCCTTAGAGCCAACAATATCATCTTTAAGATTTCTTCAATCTTCATCAAGCTATTAATATAAAGCTCTATTCCTTATGAGCATCATCATATTAACCATTCTTTCATATTTGATCATGTATGAGTAATAGTATGATTCCTATTTAATCAGCATAATAACTCACACAAACATTAGCAATGTTCTATTGTTATCGAAACAAAGGTTGATTGTCAGTGGCGTTCAAGTGCTAATTGAACCTCAAGAATTGTCCAAGAGAAAGCAAAGGAAACGAATTTTTCTTTTTCAAAATTATTAGGCTGTGGTATGCCTACAACAATCGGAGAATAGGAGAATTAAAGAACATGAATTTTCTCATATTAGATAAAAGGTTAGCAATGGAGTGTGTCTTTATGTTATTTTTGTAATTCACATTGACAGGTATGTCAAACTATTCGATAATATATATATATATATATATATATATATATATATATATATATATATATATATATATATATATAGTTGATTACATTGTTAACGATGTAAATATGTAAGTCAATATTTTTTAGGCACTCAAAATGTTTTTAGTTCTTTTATAAATAAAATGTCAAAAGTTCCAAGTTAGCTTCATCACTGATTGTCTAGTGGCTTTACATGCATTTGCCTTTAGTTTATATCTTGCAATATGGGCCTTGTTGAGTAGATTTCAGTTAACATACTAATACATTGCAACTAGAAGACTAAATTCCCCTTGTTGCCTCTAAGGGGCAAATCGTATAGTTTGAATAATGACAAAAATTGATGTGGGCTAATTTGAGTAATTCTTCTGTGATAGGATTTTTGGTTTGAAGAAGCAAAATGATCTCATTACCTTAAAGCTAAAGAGAAAAAAGGACATCCCAAATACGGCTAAAAGCTTGAAGATTGAAGTGGATGTTAAGTTCTTGAAGCTTTGAAGATCCCATAGTGTAGGGTATATGTTATTCAATAGGTATATTGTATAAACCTTATACCTTTCTACATTTGGAATCTATGAATTGCACTTAGAAACACAAATTTTATTGTTCTAGCCTGAACTTTATTTTTTAACATAAGTGATTTCATGATTTTTGAAGAACAAATTTTTTAGTAGTGACTTTTTTGGTTTATAGCTCTTTAAACATTTTATCTCATGATTTAAAATGTTCTAAAACTTGATACGAAACAAATCATTTAAAAAAAAGGTCAAATGTCTATCGCAGATTCCATTGCCAAATTGTGATAGAATTGCGACGGATTTGAATTTCAAGTTGCTACTTCCTCTCCCGCCTGAAAAATTGCAAACAATGAATTTCAACGAATCTATGATAGATGTAATTTATAAATTTTTTAAAATTTTTTCGCCATGGTAAAATATTCCATTGCAATTCTGTCGCCAATTTGAGACAAATTTGCTATGGATTAGAATTTTTAGTTACCATTTTCTCTCTGGCCTGAATGATTGATCATTGCTTGCAATTATGTGGCAAGTTTGCAATGGATTTGTAATGGTTAGTTGCAAATGGTTTTGTCCATTGTGAATCTGTCACAAAATTGCTACAGATTTGTAGCGGCATTTAATTTCAGATTTTTTTGATATTTTTATTGTTTCCCCTACTTTTTGAATAATTTTGCAATGAAGATTTGTTAATAATTTGTATTTCTTAAATATACGTGTGAAATTATCATAGATTTTGAATTAATTTATGTATTCAACGCATTAGCATAATATGTTATATAATATTACATATTATGGAACTATCACACTTAAAGTTGTTAATATTATATGCATATGTAATACACTTTTATATGTCTTGTATAATGTGTTATTATATCTGTAAGCCCTAAGGGCAAATCATGTTGTTTTGATTAATGACAAACATTGATAAGTACAATGTCTTATGGAAATAATATTGATTAACCTTGATATGGACTAATACGCTTGTATGATGTGTGATATGAATTTTTGATTGAGAAGAATGCAAGTCTCATTGCCTTGAAGTTACAATGCAAGAACAACTCAAATATGTCAAATTGATTGAAGATTGAAGAGTTTGTTCAAAATGATTGAAGGCTTTGAAGACATGAAATGTAGGTTACATGTGCTTAATAGGTAAACTTTGTAAACCCTACACTCTTGAGTCTTGAAATCTATGAGTTGCATTTGAGAGCGCAAAACTTGATTTTTAAACTTACAATGGTTTTGAATTCACTTGAATTACCAAGTTTTGATCAACGATTTTTGCACTTAAAAGGTCTTTAATGCCTTATCTTTGAGGCTAGAATGTTTTCCACCTTGTTTGAATTGATTTGAAAGTGTTTTGACAAGGTTTGGAAAATTCGGATGAAATTCAATCGTTCGAATTTTTCCGACATTGTAAACAGTAACTACTGTTACGTGAACAGTAACTACTATTTTTCCAAAAAAAATCGGACGCAAGTTAGGACGCAGTGGGCTAAATTAAGTCGTCTGAATTTAGAACAGTAACAGTGAACAATAAAACTATTTTGATGAATAGTAACTTTTAAAAAAATTCGAATGCAAGTTCGGATGTTGAGGGTCAGATTCAGTTGTCCGAATTTTACTGTTACTAGCTATTTTTGAACATTTGAGCTAATTTTAAAACTCTTGTTTAAACCTTAAACTTCAGATTTTTAAGGAGAACTTTAATATTTTGAAATCTAAGAAGCACTAACATGTTTACATCAAGATTATTTGAAAAACTCTCAAATTACCTTGTGCTTAAAGGTTGAAATTCAAGATTCCTAAGGCAAGAGGTGAAGTGGTGCTAGCTATTGTATTCATCCACCAAGAAATGTTCGTAACATCCAAACTATATGTTTACATTCTTGTTGTGATTGATTCAAGGTTATCTAGAGACATAAAACCCTTATGGAGGGGTGAGCCATTGACTAGATTAATCAAGGTTGTTGTGTAAAACCCTTTGGTGAGGGTGAGCCTTTGATTAAATTGGTCTAGATTGTCTAGTGGCATAAGACCTTTTGTGATAAGGGTGAACCTTGTTTGTTGGATTAAAAAGAGGTTGTTGTGGTAAAACCTATTGAAGAGTGAGCCATTGATTAGATTAATCAAGGTTGTTGTGTAAAAACCTTTGGTAAGGGTGAGCCTTTGATTAGATTGGTCTAGGTTGTCTAGTGACATAAAACCCTTTGTGATAAGGGTGAACCTTGTTTGTTGGATTGAAAAGTGGTTGTTGTGGTAAAACCCATTAAGGGTGAGCTTCTTGTGTAATTTCTTGATTTAAGCATTTAGTGAATTGGTTGAAATCTTTGAGTGTGGACTCAAAGTAGTGGATGTAGATCTTGGAGAGATCGAACCATTATAAATCATGTGTTCATTTCTTTATTGCTTTACTTGCTTACAAACGTGTGGTACTATCTCTTGTTCTTAGATATTGATTGGTTGGTTGTGGTTCTATTGTTTGATCATCTTGTCTCTACCATTCTATTTAAATAATATATAAACTTGGAGTTTAAGAAGTTGAAGAAGAGCTTTTATTAAGGTAAAGGTTTTGCTAAACGGGAAAAGAATTTGAAAATTAGCCAAAGACCTAATTCACCCCTCCCTCTCCCCGGCCTCTTAGATCTTTCAATTGGTATCAGAGTTAGGGCTTCTTTGTAAGGTCTAACAACCTAGAATTTAAGATTCTATGGCTAATACATCAAATTTGACTTGGAAAGATCCTCCACTAATAGACCTCCATTGTTTGATGATTCTAAATTATACTTTTTGGAATTCTAGTATTGAGATTTACATTTGTTCTATTAATTATAAATTGTGAAATATTATTGAGAAAGGTCCCTATATGCCATTGAGATTGAAAGCCGATGGAGTTACAAGGGAACCAAAGCCCATGGAGGAGTAGGATGAGAGTGATTTAAAGAAGATGACATTAAACTACCAAGCAATGAACATTCTTTGTTGTGCATTGGTCGTCAATGAATACAATAGAATGATGGAATGTGATTCGTTCATGAAATGTGGAAGCTACTTCAAGTCACTCATGAAGAAGAAACAGCAAATGTGTTCTTCATGGCAATGGAAGATGAGCTACAACCTATCCATCTACCTCTACTTCTTATGATGATGATACTGATGATCCTAGTGAGCTACTTGTTGATATATACGGTGAGTTAAGAAAGCTTTCTAAGAAAAATAGAGAAATGAGATCAAAGATTGATGAATTATTAAATAATAATTCAAAATTATTTTGTAAACAAAAGGATACTTGATTCTATTGAATGCTTGACATTGGAAAAGAAGTTTTAAATGTTTCCTTAGAAAACTTGTCCCTTGAAAACAAAGCATTTTGTACAAAAATTTCATCTCCTGAAAAAATAGTAGTTGAGCATGATTCTTTGAAGAAGAAGGTTGATGACCTTACTTCTTGTGTTGAAAAATATACCGAAGGAAAAGAAAATATTTATAAACTTCTTGGAGCTCAAAGATCTCCTTTTGTGAAAAATGGTCTTGGCTACAATTACATTAACAATGTGCCTAAATATAACAACTTCTTTGTTAGAGCTACTTCTACTTCCATGCCTCATATTTGTTGTACTTATTGTGGAAGACATGGATATATAGCCACCAAATGTTATGTGAAAAGAAAATTTTTAAATGGTATCAAAACTATTTGGAGAGTTAAGGGAATCATTACTAACCCCCATGGACCCAAGAAGTATAGGTACCAAAGGTTACTTCCTCTTCTTTATTGTAGGTCCACTTCCCCCCAAGATCAATGCCACTAAGTGGTTCTTTGATAGTGATTGCTCAATACATATGATGGGAAATGCCTCTCTTATAAGTGAGCACCAAGCTACAAATGAAGGCTTTGTTACATTTGATAACAAGAAGAAAGAAAGAATCCTTGGTGTATTGGTAAAAGATCTTCCTTCTCATTAAACAAGTTTTGCGTATTGAGGATTTGAACTATAGCTTGCTTAGCATTAGTCAATTGTGTGACAATGAATAAGAAGTTAAATGCCAACATGTGAAGTTTCAGTTAAGAATGCTTTTAGTCAAGATTTGAAAATCTGCCAATCATGACTTGTCAATTGCTTCTATGAAGTTTATTAGATAACATTGATGATGTGGAATTGAATTCATGGTTCGTATTTTCTTGAAGTTGACTATATGTCATGACAAGATGATTAAAATAGCTATGATTGAATACCTATGCATTTGGTTTGCCAAATTCATCTTCTTGAAACTCTACAAAATGTTCAGACTTGAAGTTTGAATGCAAACTATAAGTTCGGTCGTCCGAACTTGTATGACAAAATGATATTTTGTACTTTTGATCAATTACTCACAAAATGTTTGAATGTGTGTTTTATCTTGATAAGCTTGAATGTATTGTTGGTTATGATAATGATGGATTTCCTTGGCATAGAGGATTAGGTCATGTGAGCATGGATTTGTTGAACAAACTTTCCTCTCAAGATTTAGTTGAAAGATTGCCAAAAATGTGTTTTGAGAAAATTGTCTTTGAGATACTTGTCAATATGGGAAAAATCAAAAGAATCTTTCAAACCCATGAAAATGCTTTTAGACCTCAAAACATTTTGAGCTTGTTCATATGGATTGATTTGGACTTATGAGGAACTGTAGTATTGATAACTTGAAGTATGCCTTAGTAGTAGTTGATGATTTCTCAATATTCACTTTAGCATTCTTCTTTGCTCAAAAAGATGAAGCGTTTCATAAGTTTGTAAAACTATTCAAAAAGGTTCAAACCTCCCTTGAGTGCAAATTTGTTTCTATTAGAAGGGACAACGGGACAAAATATTACAAACAAGTCTTTACAAAATTTGTTATGAAAATTGAATTTCTAATAATTGTTTTAGCTGCAAAAATCACAAAACAAAATGGTGTTATTGAAAGAAAAATTTGAACCTTGCAAAAATTGGCTAGGTCTATGCTTTGTGAAAATGTTTCTTCAAAAAATATTTTTGGGCTGAAGTTATAAACACCACATAATATGATAAACATAATTCTTTTAAAATCATTTTGAAGAAAAATAATTCTTTTAAAATCATTTTGAAGAAAAATACTTTTTGAAGTTCTCTTTTATAGAACTCCTCAAATTGAATATTTTAAAGTGTTTGGTTATAAATGTCTTATCTTGAATACTGGAGATAACTTAATTTTATAGAAAACCGGATATAGGTATATCTCTTGGCTATTCTTCTAACCAAAAAAGCCTATAGAATTTATAACCAAAAAAAAACCTTATATGATGAGGAAACCACTCATGTTAGTTTTGATAAATCTTACATTTAGTTGGAAAGAAGAGATGAAGATGATGTAGGTACAACTTTGAATGACTATCAAACCCATCTTCAAGCACCAACTTTGGAGAACCATACCAATGAGAAAGAAATGATTGAACAAAACCAAGATGGCCAACCTAGTGGTGACCAAGAGCTCTCAAAGAACTTAAGATATCCAAGAGGCCACCCTAATGAGCAAATCATTGGTGATGTCTCCCAAGGAGTAAAAATAAGGAGGTACTTCATCGATAACTTTATTCTCATATTGAGCCTAAAAGTATTGAAGATGCATTGTGTGATGATTTTTGGATTATTGCTATGTAAAAGGAATTAAGTCAATTTGAAAGATACAAAATTTGGACATTCCTAAATCTCATGATCATCCCATTATTGGAACTAAATGGTTTTTAGAAATAAATTCAATGAATCCGGAGAAGTTGTTAGAAACAAGGTTAGACTTGCTACCCAAGGATTCAATCAAGAAGAGGGAATTGATTATAATGAGACCTTAGCTCCAGTTACTAGATTTAAATCAATTAGAATGCTTTTGGCTTTTGCATGTTTTAAAGGTTTCAAACTCTTTCAAATGATGTCAAAAGTTCTTTATAAATGGCTTTATTGATGAGGAAATTTATGTAGAACAACCTTCTAATTTCACTCATGAAAAATTTCCTAATTATGTTTTCAAACTCTCAAAAGCCTTTTATGGATTGAAACAAGTTACTAGAGTTTGGTATAAAAGATTAAGTAGTTTCCTTCTTTCAAAATTTTTTTAAGGAAAACTTGACATAACTTTTTTCATAAAAATCTCTTGTAACAATAATCTATGACTTGTCCAAATATATGATATAATTTTTGGTGCTTCTAATACGTCACTTTGTGATGAGTTTGCCAAGTTGATGCAAAGTAAATTTGAAATGGACATGATAGGAAAACTCAATTTCTTTCTTGGCCTACAAATTAAGCATACCAAGGATGGCACCTTTATGAATCAAGCTAAGGTATAAGCACTCCCATAAGTTCATCAACTAGGATTGAAAATGATGAAAAAGTTTTTACAGGAGTAGTCTACTCTATTTGACAACAAGTAGACCTGACATTATATTTGTCATATGATTGTGTGCTAGATTTCAATCTTGTCCTAAGGAGTCTCATTTGATTTCTGTTAAACGCATTCTCCATTACCTTATTGATATTCTACGTGATTATGGTCTAGATTTCAAATGTGTAGCTATGTTATGTGATAACACTAATGCAATAAATTTGACCATCATACCATTCAACAAGCTAGGACAAAGCATATAGAGATCAAACATCATCTCATTAGAGATCATTTTACTAAGGTAATATTTGTTTAAAGTATGTTTGCACTAATGAACAAATTGATGATATTTTTACTAAGCCATTAGGCAGAAGAAAGGTTTGGCCAATCTTAGAAGAAGCATAGAAATTTCAAAATTCAATAACTAATGTGTATTCAAGTGTTGTAGCATCAGGTGAGTACAAAGAATCCTAGCATGGGAATAGGAAAGGAAAAAGCCAAAGAAAGAAAAGGAGGACCAGTGATCAATGAACCAAGGAAGGTTCATGTTCCTCAAAGCATGTCAAGGATCAATATATTTGTCACAATGAACGCTGCTACTGAATTTGATGAATGAAAAGATTGATAATGCCTATACAAATGATAGAAGCCTCAAGACTATAAAGGAGAGAGATAAAAGCTTTTGATGCTAGTGAAAGAATT